>APFE030079526.1:115974-155586 GCA_000404065.3 Pinus taeda | reverse complement strand
GCTAAGGCAAAGGCATTAAAAGGAAAAAAGTCATTTTTGGTACATTTATTTATGAAAATAAAGGAAATTAGGATAAAAATATGGTGAAAGGTCACAGGTTGCATGTGAGGAGGAAATTGAAGGAAAATAATGGAAAATGAAGAAATAGAGGCCTCATTCATCAAAAGACTTCTAAGGACCAGTTCATGGCTTTTTTCAATTTAACCATTTGTCAGTTCAAGGTTGGATCTCTCTCATTACTCTCTCTCTCACTCTTGGTCTCTTAGATTTTCCTTGGAGCACTCTATTTTGGAGCAAAGGCAAAGGGAAAGCAAGGAAAGGAAAGGAAAAGAAAGTAAGGATCAAGGAATGGAAATCAAGATAAAGAAGGTTTAGTGCTAAAAAACTCGCGTCTCCTAATGGAAAGATGTTGTAGTTACAACCAAAAGAGCCAAACACTTAACCTACAAGGTTACAGGAGCAAACAGCAAAGCTATAGGAGTAGCCTGAAGGGCTATAGGAGCCTATAGCCAAGCCATAGGAACAACCTGCAAAGCTACAAGAACACATAATAGAGCCACAAGAAGCTCCAAAAATATCTTCTCCCCAATACTCCTGGATTGAGACAAGGAAAGTACTTCCTATTCACTTAGCACCAATCTTATTCTTTGAGGTTGAGGAGGAAAAGGCTAGAACTCATATATGGAAGAAAATTGTGGAATCTAAGGGAGTTGTTGATGTTGTAATAATGGGAGAAGAAATGAAAAATATGAGAGAGCATATAGCACTCCTTAGATTCGATGAATCCAACAAGAGAGACAACCTAGAAAGGGACAACAAGTATTTAAAGGCCTAGTTGTAGAAAACCCAAAGATTGTTTCAAGAAAAATAAGCTCATGTTGTAACTCTTAAAACCAACCTAGGCATCATGAAACACATTTCCATGGAAATAGAGAGTTGTAGGAAACCATCTAGAACTTACTCCTTATTTCTAAAGGGTAAATGGTGCCCATTCCAAATCAAAATGCTTGTACAAATAAGTTCTTTCTGTAACATCCCTGGTGAAAAGTTCATGTAATAAAAGTTAATAAAGGAAAAATAAGACCACGGGTAAGGGACATGTATTCCAAGTTGAATGTTGGGAAAACATATCCTAGTGGGTACCACTAGATGTGTGTTTTGGCTAAGGAAAAATGGAAAAGGCATTAAAAGGAAAAAAGGAATTTTTGGCACATTTATTTATGAAAATAAAGGAAAATAGGATAAAAGTAAGGTGAAATGTCACAGGTTGCACATGAGGATGAGATTGAAGGAAAATAATGGAAAATTAAGAAATTAGAGGCCTCATTCATCAAAAGGCTTCTAAGTACTATTTCATGGCTTTTATCAGTTTAACCCTTTGTTAGTTCAAGGTTGGATCTCTCTCACTCTTGGTCACTTAGAGTTTTCTTGGAGCACTCTATTTTGGAGCAAAGGCAAAGGGAAATCAAGGAAAGGAAAGGAAAATAAAGTAAGGATCAAGGAAAGGAAATCAGGATCAAGTAGCTTTAGCAAGAATACTTGCAGATAACCTTTTGCATGTGATTTCCTACTTGGCTTGGACATGCATGGATTTTCATGTTAGTGTATGGTTCTCTTGCTGTCAATGGCATGGTTTTTCCAGGTTATGACAGTGGATTTAAACCTAGCCTAGCCTTTTTCCGGATGCCATAGTATGTTGGGATGTTTATTTTGGTTTTTGAGCTTTGGGATTGCTGAATGGATTTCATAATTTGGGGAGGAGATGGTCTCAAGGTTCATTCCCAAAGGCCTAGGAATCCCTTAACCAGTTTTGGCGGGATACAAGGTAAAGCCTGAGGAAATACTCTCAATTTAGGGCCTAGTGATCTAGGTTTGGATTGCGGTAAATCCTAAGAGACAAGGAGGTGGAAAATTCCTAAAGGATAGTGATGGATTCCTGATGGAATTAAAAGTTTTTTTTGGTTGTGATCGGAGCACTGGTTTTGGTGTGATCATGGTTTGATGAGGGTGGACATGGTTTAACCTCTGGATTCCCATGGTTGTTCTTGGATTCCTTGTGCTATGAGATCTCACATTCATGCTTGGAATATGGCACGGGCGTGACTGGCTAAAAGACAAATTTGGTTCAGCCATGTCTATGGTTGGGTGGTACGTGGAAATCACGAACTTGGTTGGATTTGCCTATGATTAATAAAAGCTAAGTTCTCTTACTTTTGCACTGATTTATATGTGGATTTAATGGTTGCCATATCTTTTATATTTATATGGTATGGTGGTTATAAGCATGGTTGAATGGCTATTTTATGTCATGGTTATTTCATATATTTACTTGTAAATATTAAATGGATGGATGCAATACCTAATTGATGTTGTAGTAGTTCAATGGAGAAGGAGGTGATCCTTCTGGTTATGTTTCATAAGTTGTTTCTATCGTTTATGCTTTGTATTGTATCATATACCTATAGGTTACATTGATTCCAAGTATTTGATATAATGTCAGTCTCAATTGGGTATGCTTAGGCCTAGTCCTGAGGAGGATTTTTTATTGATTAGCATTGTTATCATGTTTTTAATGAATTCTAAAAGTTACAACAAGTTAGGAAGGTATTCATAATGGTACTTGGTCATTCTCAATCTGAATAATTTCTCATAAGAAGAATCGAATTGGTTGTTAGCACTTGAAATTTCACCTCAGGCTGAGACAGGTAAACCTCAAGGCTACATCAAACCATTTAGCCTCGTAGCTAGCCCAACGGGGCAGGAGAAGGCTCTCTCCGGTCAATCTCAGTAAAATCTTCAATGGATGAGATGACCAATAGGGTAACACTGATTTTAGGCTAGTAAACTGATCAAAAGGGTTGATTTGGGGTTTTTAGGGTTTTTGGTGGCAAATTGAGGGGATGGCAAATTTGGGTGCGGGGATTGGACACAGTTTCTGCAGGGGGTTCTTTGGGGCGAGGTAGGAGACAGTATTGATGCCTTTGATTGAGGTGGATGATTAGGAATGATAGGTGAGAGAGCTAAAGAGAGCAAAAAATAACTTTGAATTCTCTTTAGACAGTAGAAAACATTGAAATTAAACAAACTTAAAAGCAGAGCATGGCAAGCATGAATTCTTACTTTAACACTTCATTTGTTTAATGTGCAGAAGTAAAGAAAGGAAATGAATCACATAACAAAGCTTACAAGAACATTGAGAAAAACACCATCAACACATGAGTCCACAAGAATCCCAAAGAGGACTGCAAAACCCTGGTCTTCCTTAGCCAAAAATTGCAGAGATACAGTGAAATAATACAATGATAGCTTCTCCCTCAAGAGTCCAACCATGAAAATGAGCAAGAAAGTACATAATATAGATGATCTAACCTATTTCCCTACCTCCATGGGTCGAGCTCACTATCCTAGGAGCTGTTTCAACCACTTCTAAACTAAGCACTACAAACTAGGCAGTCAAAACAACTTGCCTCTATAAACTTGGAAACCAACTCATTCATTTAATTTTTACCCTTTTCATGAATGAATCTTCTAGAAGAGTTACATAAGGGTAAAAGTGTATAAAAAGTCCCATAATTACATCAAAGAGAATCATAATTCACCTCAAAAAGTCAAACTGAGTCAAATCTGTGTTTTTTGGGCTGTACAGTGCATTTCTGGACAATTCTGCCTGACGGGTCGCGCCCCCCTGCCTGACGGGTCGCGCCCCTTTGGAGCCATGTTTGGGGCACTTGCAGGTGGCCAAATTGAGCAAAAGTGGGCTTTTTGGAAAGTTCTATGAGTCTAATTTCCAACCCAACTGGAATTTTTGAATTTGGAGTTCATTTGCCCTATCAAAAATCATTTCTCCCAAGACAGCTTTCTGTAGTTCAAAAAAGTGGCAGAAAGTCAAATTTTGCATGTTTTTTGACTTTCTGGAGGCCCAAAACTTCACAAAATCTCAAGTCCATCCATGAGAATATGTAAATTCTCATGAAAAATCTGGAAATGCTGAGTTTTTGCAAAATGGAGTTGCCGGGATGAAGGGTCTCACGGGGGGTGAGACCCGTTAATGGAGAAAACCTGTAAATTGCCTTAAAAAAACCAAATTTACCAAAAATGCTCAAAATTTCTTGGGATTTGTGCTGTGGCTAGGCTATTTAGTGCCTTGGTCCTTGAGTTAAGCCTCGGCCAAGATATGTAGGGGATCGGGCTTTTTCCGTCGTTTTAGTGCCTTGGCCAACCTCCTTGGATCTGGTGATTGTAATTTTGACATTTCTTTAAAACCATGACACATGTGAAAAAAGTGAAGGAGGTTTTTCTTCCTTCACATGTTGTGGACAAAAACCGCTCTCAGTATTCTAAAATTTATCTTTGATTGCTCAGAAACATCATTTGAGTAAAACTTGTCCCGATGTGTGAAACAAGGAATTTTGTCAAAATGAAGCGAAATGAAGGGGATAAGGGGCTTCTAAATTCTTGGAGAAATTTTGGGAAGTAGGGAGGGATGTTAGGAAGTAGAAGAAAGTGGAATCGCAGAGATTGAGTGAGGGGAAGGGGTCCAAAAGGGCAAAACACAGGCCCAACCTAGAAAATTGCCAAGTTGTGGCTAGAAACTAGGGTTTGTGCAAAAATGAGGAATTTGGCGGATCTAAGGGATGGGGAGTGTTTGATAAGGTACATGAAGGATAGGGGAAGGTGTATGAACATCAGGAAACAAGTTTTGCCGATGATTTGACCATCCGAGAGAAAATAGCTTCAAAACCCTAGGAGAGGGAAATGACCTTGTCTGGGCGCAACTTAAGCATGAACAAGACGTAAAATGAATCATTAGACACTGACATGATAATGAAAACCCTATGAATGATGATATACTCAGATAAATGATGACATAGACCGCCATTTGGACAACTTTAGAAGGAGTGAAAGCAAACCCTAGACCTAATGCCTAGTGACCAAATTTTGCTTGAAAACTCTTTGAAATGACAAAATTTGACCTTGACACTTCAAAATAACTTTGTAAGAGCATGTTTGATCACTGGAGGAAGGCTGTAAAGACTGACACTAACAGTACCTTCCACCATCCCCAAACTCAATATGCATCTGGAGATCTTTCTCCTCCAGATCACTAAAAAACTCTCTACACCCATTCATGTGGAATGAGGTATCAGAGTCTAAGCATCCCATCCTCCCCATCATCATGTTGGCCATGCATGTGATAAGTGTGAAGTCAAGCTCAAACTGTGAAGCCAATATTTCACCTACTGCTCCTACTGCATACTCCTTCTTGCTATACTTTTTGTGTGGACACTTTGTAGCATAGCACCCAGATTCATGACAATTGAAGCATTTAATTTTGGAAAAGTCTTTCTTCTTGCCCCTTGGCTAGATTCATCCTCACCTTGGGTCTTCTTTCCCTTGGCCTTTAATCATTTTCCAACTAGAGAAAATTACTCTTCTTCTTATGTGGATGTTGCTCCATCTTCGTTATTCTGCCTAATATCTTCTTGTACCAAATCATGCCATAAGCATTCCCAACTCAGTAATTTGTCCCTCCCATTCATCGAGCCTTGGTGGCTATGCAAGATTTTGGGAATGCCTATAAGGGATAATATTACCAATTCATCATATGAAACAGTAAAACCTACTCCTGCAAGCTCATTACAAACTTCTCTGAACCTACTTAGATACTGCTAAATTGTTTCATTCTTCTGCATCTTGATATTTCGAAGTTTATCCTTAAGCACCAATTACCTATGGTCATTGTTATTATGGAATAGATATTTCATCACCTGCCACATTGCATTAGGATTTTCTTTCCCATGGATATTGATGACAATGTGGTCCTGTACTCCCTCAAAGATTATTCTCCTTTCCTTGGCTACATCTTTCTTCCACTGAGCAAGGTTCTCGACCTCAAATTCTGCTAGTTTTGCAATGACTCTCCTAATGTATTCTACAAATCCATTGTCATCCAATACTAGCTCCATGTGATGAAATTAGAGCTACCTTGCACAACATACTCTAGCCTCGGCTCTGAAGAGATCCTGCTACACTGAACTACAAATTCGAACATCCTGAGAAACATCTTCGAAATTCCTGTTCTAATGTGAATCCTGCTCTGATACCATATAGAAATTATGGTGTATATTTTCAAATGCTCATGAAGTTTTAATCAAAATCACAAGACGCAAACCTACTCTACTTCTCTAGGAAATCTAATTCACAATTTAGAACATCAATCACATTCATGCAATGAGAAATAACACACATGCACACAATATTTTTTTTCGGGGAAAGCAATCTGCTAAAAACCCCAATGCCTTCTTGCATTAATCTGATGATTACAATTTCTTGATCAATTTGAGCTCAACGCAAGTGAATAACCTATCTCTCTACTCACTGAGAAGATATTACCCATAGTCAATTTCTGCCTCTACTTGAGCCTCTATTTCTTTGTGCAATTCCTTGAGAAATTAGGCCCTTATTATTTAGGAATTCCTCCAAAATGGATTGCACAATTCCCAAGGTTGATCATCAATTTCATGCAACACTTGTACACTCAATACTAGTCTACAACTGATGTTACACTTCCTTGGAATCTCCACCACATATAGGGAACTTGAATTCTCTGCATGCAATAGATATTTTGGGTTGATTTATTATTTAACTAGATGATCACTAAGTTAAACTAAAGTCTCCATGCACAACTAATCTTCCACTAGGTCTTCTAATAGTTGGAACTAGTTAAATGAAAACAACTTGAAATAATTGACCTTGATTGCTACAAATTAGAAATCACACATGCTTAATTGAAATTTGACTCCTCAAACTTAAATTTACTGAGTAAATTGGGTGACATAAGCCATGTCACACAAGTTAACTATATCCAAGTTTTCTACGTATGTGGAAATTTGAATTTTCTTAATTTAATCAAGGAAAAATCAATAATTTTTTTCTTCATTTTTCAACATTAAGGTGATCCTACTTTTGACTATCCTTGGGTTGAAAGGGCACAATCCAACATAACATATTCAAGGGTTTCTCAACATAAGGAATATATCCATAATGATTAGATGACCACTAATATATATGATACTGAGGTTTTCCATAAAAATAGCAGCAAATAAAATTGCATTTAGATGTTCCCAGACTTTGCATTACAACACAACATGGTGTGACTCTAGGGAACCAACATCTCTTAACATCGTTATCAGATATGATTTGACTTATTTCTCTAGGAAAGATGACATATACCTTAGATATTTGTGGTGGCAAGAGTCTTGAAGTTATCATTTGTGCACTCCACCTAACGACGCCATTATCCAAACTCCTTTTTCCATATCAATAACATTCCATTCGCCCTACTGACCTTATACTACAACAATCAATGATCTTACATTTTCCATTATATATATTTCACTTACTACTCTTTTCATATCAATAATTATCCCGCCATCTCAACACTGCTCTTTCTATTACACACATTTACACTCTAGTTTCATCAAGAAGATATACTTGGAATAATCTAGTTTAGGCTTTAGCACCTTATGTTTTTAACCCTGAGAATTTTATGTATGCTTCAAACCAGTGAAATAAAACTCTATTGGTCAAACCCTTAGGGACTCGATTAACTAGCATTACATCTCCACCATTAGCAACAGTGATCACTGAATTGTCATGCTCTTAGGTTATCCATATAGATATCACACCTTCATATGTAGGACTTGGGAATTTTGAGTCAATCAATCCTAGTCATAAACTTGCAAAGGTGACTCATAAATAACTGAGAAAATCAGGACCCTGATTTCATCTGTTGCTAGGGATGTGATTCTATAACACATCATGGTCGATTTGTTGTAGCATTTTTTTGTTTTGATAAGTTAGAATAAATTAGACAAAAAATGAAAATGTATTTGCAAAATGTTAAGATAGGATATGGAAAAAAAGAATATTGAATAAAAAATGTTAGGAAAATATTTTGATAAATATGTCCGTATCAAATAATATGTTAGGGTAGATGCCCTAAAAAATAAAGGAAAAATAAAATGCTAGGTTAGACAGAAAAGAAAAAGAAATAAACTCTGAAAGTGTTGCAAATCTAAATGCCACTGCTTTGTTCTAAATTCAGATTGAAAAATAATAGTTGTGTGCAGTTTATTTAGATGCCACATTATTTTATTTTTTTCCAATTATACGGTTTCATCATAATTGAATTTGTTTTAAATTAATTCTCATAGGTAGAAAATAAATTGGCTCAACAATTTAATCTGAGCCAATGGAAGAAATAAGGTATAGAGATAGATTATTTATAAAAAGAAAATATTGGGTTGCTAGTTCAAATACACCCTGGAAGGATAAGTAAAGATGTTAGGAATAGAAGGGTAGGTAGAAATGTTAAAGTTTGAATGGTTATTTCCTAGAGGTCATTTATAAGTGAATAAATTATTGGGCAGAAGAAAGTGTGATGTGCGATATGCGATATCGTTGTCAACTATTGGATGACTACTTATTCCTGATTGTAGGATCATATCGAATTGCATCATTCATAACTGCATGAACCATTGGGCAAAGGAAAATGAGATGTGCGATATGCTATCATTTCATTCATTAAATCACCCGAACCCATAGCCGCCGTGTCCACCTATCATATTGTGACCCCACCATTCATTCCCTACTCATACATGTGAAACTCCCTCCACCTCAACTCTCATCCCGCACACTCCTCCCCAATCACACAACCCACACTCCCTTTCGACCCTCATTCACCGTCTGAAGTTTATCGGTGGGGGGGGGGGAAATGGGCAATCTCTAATACCGCCCATATAAACCATGAAAGTGCATTTTACTCTTTCAAGACTAAAAAACCCAAAACCACAAACTGCTTTGTCTTACCCCCGAACGTGGTATCTTTCGTAGCCTTTACCGCCACCCCACATCACCTCCACATCACGCTCCACTTCATATCTCCTGTCCAGTCATCGACTGCCTATCTATTTCCCATTCATTTCTTCTCCCGTGCATTTATAACCAAATGCCCATTAATTAACCCGTTGGTAATTAATGAACTTTCAAACGCTTGGCGCCACCCTTCCACTCCATTTTTCTCTTTATAAGCACTCTTACATACATTTCAAAGGTTACACAGTTAACTTCTGTGATAAAGAATAATCTTCAAGCTCGCCTGCTCAACAGCTCAGCCACTATCCAACATTCTAGCAGTGATTTGTCCTATTCGTAAGCACACCTTCCAAGTCCACTTGTCAGTTACATGTTTCCACTCTGTTTACTCCTTTTCTTATATCATTTTGTCATTTACAGTCTATAGTTTCATTTTCCAAAATGCCTCCCAAGGGAAAAGCAATTGCAGAAGTGTCGAATCCTTTAATCCAACCACATATTGATTTCCACCATACTCCACTAGTTGACAAGGATTGCAAAATCATTGAGACTTCTTCTCAATTCGATTTGTTTGAAATTTATTGTTGGTGGGAAGAGTAGCTGATTGGCCAGAGTGATGAAATTGGGCTCTGGGAATCCCATTTACCCCATTATATTTTTCCACAGATACACAGAGCTCCAAAGTTTGTGATAAAATGCCATGAATCCTATGATCCTAGCCAGAGAGCCATTATCTCACTTACTGGAGAAACCCTCTCTCCTATTAAAAAACCTAATAAAAGCTTATAACAAATTGGACAGATGATTGCTTCAACCTTGACAAACACTACTATGAGTTTGTAAAAATTGTAGGTTACATTGGCCAACATTCAGTCACAATTGAAGTTGGAGAAGGTCTCCTCGTTAGCAAAGGATACCAAGATTCAGTCCTTGGAAAATCTAGTGATAAGGATGGGATATGATCCATCAAACATGAATGTTGTTGAGGATCTCATTAAAAGAAAGAACACTAAAGTTGCAGCACTAAAGAAACAGCTGAAACTGCCAGCATCTGAGGATCCCATGGCCAAAGAAATTAAGGAGACAAAGACTCAAAAGTTAGACATGATGAAGCTCATCATAGAATAGAATCTGAAAATAAAACAAATGGAGGAGCAGATGGAGAAATTGGTTAACAAGAAGGAGGAAGCTATCAATAACATCCAAACTTCAACAAAAGTAGTTTCTCTTGCAGCAATTCCCATAACCAGAGTTTCTACTACAACCACTACATCAGCAACAGGTACAACAGAAGGAATTGAACAGCTTACTAAAGTTGTTCCGAACCTATCTATCTAGAAAGGAGAAATAAATATATTGAAGTATGAACTCAAAGAATTACATCTCTTGAAGTCTATATCAGACAATACGCACACAACTGGAACAAATAGACTTAAGCGCCAAGTGGAAGTGTTGAAGAAAGAACTCATACATTCCTTCATAGGAAACAAATTGCGTTTAGCAAAATAAATTTTGTGGGAGGAAATCACAGAGGCAATCAAGGAAATTTGGCCCTCCATTAAGATAATATTCAACCAAAAATATCCCTTAGAGAAAGCTCAAGAAGTAGTGGAATCCATAAATAGGTAGCTGGAGGATATGCCAGAGGCTTCCTCTGATATAATCAAATTTCTGAATTCCAAGGATGATTATGAGCTTGAGGAGTTAAGGATAAGTGACAAAATTGCAACAATATTAGAAGTAAAGAAGGTTATCACTAAAATAAATCGCAACCTTCAGCCACAAGAAAAGTGTAGCAATGTTAACAACATGGTTCAAAGATTCTTCAACAAAATTGAACCTTTGATCAACAAAGGTTTACCTTCCATGATGGTTATTAATGATAAATTTATGCCAATTGAAGACTATGTCAAGAAGTTAACGGAAGTGGGCACCCATGCAGATCCAGTAGCCAATATCAAAGGATCAACAACACCAGCTCTCATAATAAAAACACTCAAGGATTCTTTCTTCATTATGGATGAAATCAAGCATATATTCTTGGTAAAACCCACTTTTACCAAATACAACGAGATGGATGAAATCTATAGGAGGGTAACAAATATTTCCATCCCCAATAAGAAATGCTGGGAGAATTAATAGATTCATTGGATTGAGGATAATGGAACAACATTCAGTTTTTGTGGGAACAGTCAGTGAGCTCCAACCATCTTTCAACTTTTTTAGCGTTAGTCATCAAACAACATAGCACCAAAGCAGTGCCAGATCATTAGACAATTTTATTTTTGATTGTGTAAATAATATATTTTTGTAAAAGAAGTTTAGGATATTTTTCATCATACTATTGTATAAATAACTCTCTTCATGAGTTATTAAGGGTTGCACCCTTGAAGAAGCATTTCTAGACAACTGATGTAATTAATATTTCTGGATCATTAATACGAAGCAAAGGATTTTGAATTCTGTTTTGCGCAATTTGTGTTTCCTGTAAGTGTTTCCAGTATCATTCATTAGGTTTTTCTTCATAAACTTGTGTCTTGCAGAGATAACTAGGTAGGAGTAATTGTATCTCAATCTATCCCTATGAGCTTTTTGAAGTGATAATCTATAAAGAGAATAAATTAACGGACTATTTGTTTAATTAATTCCCTCAAAATCAATAAATCATAGCATCGTTTGTAAGCACATGTGTATTTTCTCAAACCTGTAAACATAGTTTAGAGGTTTTCATACTTAGGATTATCTAGCTTTCTATTTGAAAACTATGCTAATCATATTACTTTTCTGTTTCTGTTCATCACCTTAAAATCTATTTCACTATGTAAATATTTATAGTAGCCCTTTGCTGAGATATTGATATTATTCAAGAAGTTAGGCACATCAATTCTATATATGTTTCATCCATTGGTCTCCCAAATTAAAACAAAACCCCCAAAACATTTATCTTAGATGCTCTGGCTTAATAGCTAACCATTATTATCTCAGAGGTACAACACGGTCAAGGCTGACCCTAGAGTCAACCTAATCAACCATAGGCTTTGGTGGCAGCATGGTATCCCCCATTGACTTTGCCTGAGTTGTTACACAACATGCCTAAAAATTACTTAAAGTTCCTACCTTGGTTTAATGGAGAAAAGATAAGGATTGTTGAATAACATATCAATGTGTACCAAGATTTCACCGACAATTTCATGGTCGACGACGAAGTTATCTTCATGTAATTATTTATAAAAACCCTTGAGCGAGACATAAGAAAATGGTTATGCGCTCTTCCTTCTATTTCATTTCATTTCTAGGATGATCTGAAAAGGATATTCCATGCTCAATGGGGTGAGAAGAAGGACTTTCAAGACTATCTCACAGAATTTGCAACAGTAAAGAAAATCCATCAAAAAATGTACAAGAGTTCATGGAGAGATTTAACAAACTCTATAACAAAATCCCAAATGAGATCAAATGTACTCCCATTGCTGCCATGGTGAATTATGCAACTTCTTTTTAGTCTTATTTCTTTGTTATTCTCATGGAGATATGCCCTCGAAACTTATCTAGCTTGCAATCTGATGTTGTTGAGAATGAAGGAAATCTAACTACAACAAGAAAACCAAGAAGTGTAGATACAATGGATGAAAACCACGATCCAAAAATGGAGAGAGGTGGAAACCAAGACAAATACAATAAGAAAATAAAAAGGTAACCTCACCATCCCACCTATCATAAGGGTCCATCTGAAGAAAATATAGAAGAGATGAATCACTTGATTAGGATCCTATTGAACGAACTGTCCAAGCTCGAAGCTAAAGGTCCAAACTACAATGCTAATCAACCCGCTTGTAACCACCCCTTCTTCTGTAAGCCATTTCATCCACAGTATTTAATAGGGATATAAGACCTAAGGAACAACCTCTACAACCCCCAATAAAGAGAGATCTCAACTTGTAAAGGGACAAATATCCTAATGAGTATACACGGGACAAAGACATAAACTGGGTAGGAAATCAAAATCCCACTTTTTTCATCACCAAGGATGAATACGCATATTCTCTTGTAATGCAATAAAATTACACCCTGTATGAATGTGAAGGGTGTGAAAACTACAAAATATCATCATCTCAATATCATAAATTGTTGGCATCATGACGCAGGTTTGGCTCGATGACAAAAGTGTTGTCCTTGATGGCAACTCTCTCAAATAGCAGATCACAAGTTCAGGCTCTCAATATATTAGAAAATGAGATACCTGCAGGTTCCTGTTCACAAAGCTGCGGTCATCGACAAGTTCCGCAGGAGCACCGTTCAAAAGGTACGGATATGTTCGCAGGTGTACCAAACAAAAATTGTGGATGTAAAGTATACACACTTTCATGCAGAGAAAAACACGCGCACATGGGAAATCTTATGGTCGGTTGATGGTATTTACTCCGAAACTTTTTGATCCTATGGTTTTGGTCGGTGGTTTTGCATCTAAAGTATTGAACCCAGGTTTTTGGTCCCTAGTATTGGATCTCTATGGTTTTGGACCATGGTTTGAGAAAGGCCTAGACTATAAAAAGGAAAGGAGATCATTTGGCCAGGTACAATTGTGTTGAATATCTTAAGAAGAGCAAGATCTGAAATACTGGAGATCGGTTGGTGAGATATAGTTGGACCTAAATCAAGGAGAAACCTAAGTATTACAAGTCAGATCTACTGATGGGTTGAGATCTCTTTGGCGCATGATTAGATTTGTAAATCTAATATTCTGGGGTATATTTAAAGACTGATAATTTGTCTATACCCGAAGGTCACATGCTAGACACAACGTAGGTGCGGAGGTGCGCAGACCAGACACAGTGCAGGTGTGGAGGTCCGTTGACCAGACACAGCGCAGGTGCGGAGTTGCGTAGACTAGACATAGCGTAGGTGCCGAGGTGCGCAGACCAAACACAGCGCAGGTGTGGAGGTGCGCATGCTTGACACAAAGAAGGTGCGGATGTTCGCAGATTACCATTGGTGAAGTTGTGGATTGTTTTTGAAATATGTTTTAGCTATTTTTGTCTATCACTGCATAATTCAGGGTTCTGAATTGGTGTATGGTTGCTGTGTGCTAAGAAGTTATTGATTCAGTATTTGTACGAGGAAGTTGGTTGATTGCAGATCTATTTGATGTTTGATTTATATTCATGGATCCAGTTTGAAAATTTATGAAACGTGGTCCCTGGAAGAAAACATAAGGTTGAAGCTTTCAGCAGGTCAGCATCTACGTACTAGTACCTCAGCTAGTATAAGATGTTACATACCTAGGGGGGTAATATGGGGTATCGAGGGAGGTACCCAAGGTAATAATGTAATAATGGGATGGGCCATAGTAATAAATAAGGTGGTTAACCCATGTCATGTAAGGGACCACAAGTAGTTAATAATAATGTAAGGGGCCCATGGTATTAGTTGATGGTATGAGGAAACCATGGTAATGATGCATGGTATTGTATGTATGAGGCCTATATAGAGGCTAGAGACTCCACATGGAGACATGAAGAGAAGTATTCTTGTATGAGCAAGCATATGGCTTGTGGAGTGTTCTCCTCCAGTATGGATGTATGGTGTTTTGCCCTACCATAGGGTTGATAATAGAAGAATTTCTATCTAATTTCTTGGGTTTATTTGCATTATCTTATATTTTCATATATTTCTGGGTTAGATCTACAACAAGTGGTATCAGAGCACTTTCTTGGGCACAAAAGTGGAGAATTTTTTTTTTTACTTTTTGCAGGATTTCAAGGGCGGCGAGTTTGCAGATGAGATCCGTACGTTTTGGTTCAAGATCTGCAAAATCTGATTGCAGATCTGTATTCCTTGTAAAAAAATAGCCGATTTCAAAAAAAAAAAATCGGTCAAATCGGAGTCTGGATGAAGGAGATATCGCTGATCTAAAAATCAATGGGGTTGCAGACAATTTTTCGGGGCATCGAATTTGTGGTGCATATCTAGACGTCTTGGTGCAAGATCTGTAAGATATAATTGCATATCTGCAATCTTTGTGAAAAAACACCCAATTTCAAAAAAAAAATCAGGGGAATCGAAGTCCGGATGAGGGAGATATCACTGATTTAAAATCATCGCTTTTTTCAGAAATTTTGGGTGACAGCGGGAGAGTAGCAGCGCAGATCTGGAATTCTAGTGTCTGGATCAGCATTTCTATCACATGGGCAGATGCATAATGGTTGTTACATTTCCAAAAACAGGTTATAATAGAGATTTTGAGCAATATTGACGAAACTGTGACATTCTCAAATTTTAGCCAAGTAAGTGGATATTTTCAAACCTTCATGGCTTATAGCAAGGAATTTTTTACAGGAAAAGATGATGGTCCGACTATTGAAGAATTCATAAAGGAACTAAAGCGTATGTTTAAGACAGATTGGAGGGGTAAAGTGTGGTTATTTTTAATAGATGATGCTTCCACATGGTGGTGGAAATCACTTGACCACAAGCAGTTGACCAAATTTTCAGATGCAGAATTTGAAAAAGTCCTTTTGGACAAATGGTCTCAGGCTAGAAAAAATGAGAATGAAACACATAAGGAGCTATTTCCTGCTGGTATATCCTTACTGCAAGTTCATGGATTGATTCAGAAAGAGAAGATCATTGTTTCTATCAATCCTAATGGTAAACATAATTTCATCAATGATAAATTGGCAAAAAAATTGCAAGTCCCAACAAAACATATTGAAAATACGCAGGTTGATGATAAGGATGTTCAAATTTATAAGGATTTGAAACTTTCTATGGATAAGTATGTGTTTCATGGTGATTTTTATGCTTCAGATATGGATAACATAGATGTTGTTTTGGGATACCCTTGGATGGAATCGGTAGGTACTATCAATATTAATGTACAAAAGAAACTCCTGAAGCTCTGGTATAAAAAGAAGAAAATTACATTACAAGATATTTCCACTAATAAACAGATAGAGTCAAAGGAGGCTGAAGTAGAAGATGTTCCAGGGTCTAACATATCAGATGATGAGCAGTTGATGGTCGACAATCAGACACAAACAGAAGCTGAAGCAGAAAAGGTTACAGGTGTTGATACATCATAGGAGGACTCAGTGGTTGAAGTCATATTGGAAAAGAAGACACCACAACAAGCACCTCAACAAGGTGAATTAAAGAAGACGACACCGTGGGTTAAAACTTCAACATATCATCACCCACATCACCCTGCAAGACAACCATCAAGATGGCAACCAGTTAGTCACAAGGACAACAACCCCCACAAGATAGATAGGGAGAAGCGAAGATCCACATACTACACATCAACACAGAAGAGCTACCACGGTCAACGTCCATCTCAAGTGAGCGAGGCACCAGCGAGATCGAGGGTTCACCTTTCTCTTGGATGGCTAGATGCACGTGCATGGTATCAGTGGACTACTCTTTTGAGTAGATCTTATTATTTGTGTTCTTCCCATGTTTCGAGGACGAAACATGCTTAGGGGGGTGGAATGTTATATACCTAGGGGGGATAATATGGGGTACCAAGGGAGGTACCCAAGGTAATAATGTAATAATGGGATGGGCCATAGTAATAAATAAGGTGGTTAACCCATGTCATGTAAGGGACCACAAGTAGTTAATAATAATGTAAGGGGCCCATGGTATTAGTTGATGGTATGAGGAAACCATGGTAATGATGCATGGTATTGTATGTATGAGGCCTATATAGAGGCTAGAGACTCCACATGGAGAGATATAAGAGAAGTATTCTTGTATGAACAGGCATATGGCTTGTGGAGTGTTCTCCTTCCTTAAGGAGTGAATGTACGGTGTTGCCCTATCTTAAAGGTTTGATAATAAAGAAGCATTTCTATCTTATTTATTGGGTTATTTATGTTATCATATATTTCTGGGTTAGATCCACAACAAGTGGTATCAGAGCTACAACAATGCAGCTAATGGTCATTTGTGCTTCCCCACCTCCTTGTGGCTGAAAAGACCCTATGATAGTGAAATTGCAAACATAAATAGAAAGAATTGGTAATGGGAAGGCCAACAGGCATGACCTTTCATTTCTCATTCCTCACTCGTTTTTCTCCTATTTGAGTTTTCTTTTTTTAATTAATTTTCTTTTTTTCCTTTTTTGTCTTATTCAATTTTACATTTGCATTTTCTTACTAGTTTATCTAACCTTAATAAATCGCCAAATTGGCTTGCAGATATTGAGTCTAACGACCATTTGCTTGTTCAAGTCCATTTCGAATATCAGTCAGTCTAACAAAAGCAAGTGTGCATGAATACTGCATATATCTAGGGGGTCAATTTCTTTTACAGTACACTTGTAGGTGATATAATAGAATCTCCTGCAGAAATATTGTATTGGGACATATTTTGGACCCGCAAGAAAATTTCGAAAATCTATGCTGAAATGCAATTTTTTCTACGTCGGTATAATATAGCTGCACCGTTTTTTATATTAATACAACTTGACCATTTCTTTAGACTAAAAAACTCAGAAAAAAAAATATATCAAAGTGCTATGCTTGCCATGATCTGCTCTCTTCTTATCAATTATAATAGTCAATATTTACAAACAAAATATGTTAATGTTACCATTTGGATGTAACAAAACAGTGTAGCACTTCGAAATAAAACGAAAATAAATTATAGATAATAACAATTATTTTTAAGAAACCTTGTTATTTAGAAAAGGAAATATTATTTATAAATGCACGAATAATAAGCACAAAAAGTAAAGTATTTTCTCTTTGTCCTCTAACATCAATCCTCCTTTCTTGTTTCCTTTGTCCGTTTGCGACTTTTCTGTCTTCTATCTCCTCCTTTACCTTGGTGTCTTTGTAACTCTTCCATTTTCAATTCCTTTCTTCTCATTTAATTACTTTTTTTTCTTTATTTACCTTTGGTATTTTCTTACACGTTTTGGTTTTACCCTTTTACCTTTTTATACATTTATTTATTTTATAAATCTAATTTTTATAATTTTATTCCTTTCTTTAGTTTTATTTTCTTAAGAATCCTTTACTCCTAATTTTTATTTTTATTTCCAATATTTTTCTTTCAACTTCATGTTTTTATTTTCTAAATTTCTTCAAAAACTTTTCTTTCCTATTTTAGCTTCTCTACTTTATTTTATTTTTCATTTTCAGCACTTACGAGTTTCCCTCTCTTAACCCTTTCATTCAGCTTCCTCCCTTTTGATGGCTATTAAGCTCATATTTCTTCATCATTTGCAACTCCTGCTCTCTACTTCCTTTCTTTGCCCTGATTGATGTGTCTCACTTGTTGAAATATGTAACTAGGTTCGGTCTTCATAGTGACATGTAATCGTGATTTTATGTATTTAATGAAAAGAGAAAATTAAATTCATTATTGTTATTCTTGAGGCATGGGTTTCATGCTCAAGGAAGATTTATTTTTAGGTAAAGCACCCATTGAATGCTTCTAGGGTTTGTCATTGAGTCTACAAGTCAACAGAGTCATTATCATGTATGAAAGACATTTTTGGGCATGTTACATATTGTAAAGAAAATTTATTTCAGTCAAAAGAAATTCAAACAACCCTCCAAGGCCTCGTCATGGTGCAAAGATCAAGTCAACGTACATGAAGGGACAAGTCGGTTCAAAGATAGCAATCCATACCCCTCAAAAGCCTATAAATAAGAAGGAATTGGCCTCATTTGGACATACTCTCAAGTAAGTTCGATCTCTTAAGATAGAAGCTAGAAAAAAGACGAAAAGGAAAAAGAAGAGCAAGATTGAAGTTTTGGGTCTCTATCTCTCTCTCTTGTGTTAGGGTTTCTACAGTTTTTGGGCAAGAACAAATTTTGAAGCTGCTAAGTCGAAATTTTGAAGCTTCTAGGTCAAAGTTGTGAAGCTTCAAGGTTGAAGTTGTGAAGTTGCTTCTAGGTCTAAGTTGTGAAGATGCAAGGTCGAAGTTGTGAAACGGCATCAAGGTCAAAACTGTGAATCCACTAGCTCAAGAAATTGTCGCTAGAGGTCAAAGTTGCTAGAAGATCTAAGTTTGTTGTTGGAAGTTATGCAAATCAAGAAGGAAGGTTGACTTGGTCTTGGAGGGTCTTGGTCAAGGGTCATAGGTCTTGGAATTCATCAATTGAAGATTCTATAAGAAGAGAAGGATTCTTGTGGGTTTTCCTCTCACCTAGAGAAGTTTTGGCCCTAGTGGATCACTTATATCTTGTGTCCTTTTGTCTTATTGTTCTTTATGTTTTGGTAGTTGTTTAATGAAAAGAACACAATAATAATTAAGGTCAAAAAGAATCTAATCAAGATAAGCAAAAATACACCACAAGCAATTATCAAAATAAGAGAAATCACATAATCTAGCTGCCCCTAGATTTCTCAACATGGTATCAGAGATAAGGTGACAAGACAAGGAAAGGCAGCTAAAAGAAGGACACTCAAAGGCCGAAGCACTAGAAGGACTATCAAAAGGCGTATCAAGAAAGATCAGAACATTGACATCATACCATCAAGAAGACATTCACAAGGACCGAGTACAAGTAAAGAAGACCTCAAAACACTAGATTATCAAAAGAAGGGTTTCTCACTTGAAGCATTGTTGGGAAGCTTGCACATCATCATCAAAGAAGATCTCAAGGACCCTACCTAAAAGAACTACACTTTGAAGAATCTCGAAGTCTCTACATTCAAGGGAAGCAAGAAGAGGTGTCCTCGTCATCATCAAGGAATCAAGGGGATCTCCATCAAGAAATCAAGGCGATATTCGTAAATATCACGATATTTTCGGCGCGCAGAAATATCACCAAGAAAATATCGCGATATTTTCCGAAATATCGCCGATATTTCAGCAAAATATCACGCGACAATCCAATATATTGTTGGGAGACAGCAAAAAAATCCGCACTAGTTATAAAATTCCAATTTTGGTTTTTTATGCATCATTTTCATTTATGATTGCTGGGAAAGGAAGGGGAGAGCTAAGTGCTTGCTGCCAAGGAGGGTTTGAGCGTTGCATAGCTATAATCACCACCAACAACAAAAATTTCGTTGATCTAAGCTTCAAGAGAAGTGAAACAATTTCATTTCTTCCATTAACAGGTATGTTCAAATAAACCCCTATGTTAATGAATTTTTTGTTAGTTTTAGGATTGTTCTTGCTTGCCTATTTGCCTACAATCATTTTGCTCGTTTTCTTTTCCATTTGAAAAGATTTTCATGCCCATGAGCAAATGCAAGGGTTTTAACTTTAAGTTTTTAACTTTCTCCATATTTGGAGAGAAAACTCCTTTTTTTTTTAGTTCAAAGCTGCAGAGGTTATTTATTATATATTAGGGTTCATCTTTATAAAATTTCATCTTAGAAATTAGTTTCTTATTATGCAATGTGAATAGTGAGGTAGGTTTACCGTTTGCCTATTTCTATGTATGAATTGATGAAATGATGTGCTCAATATCAGATGTTGTGTAATGCCTTCGAAGTGAAACGTATTCCTCCTCTTATTGACAAATTTCCTGAAGCATGAAGCCATTGTTAAAACTGGACTGATAGGGAATAAGCAATAATTTAACAAATTTTACTCTACTGCTTTCCGTGTATTGGAAGGGCTAGAAAAATGTCTCCTTGTGGGACAACGAAGGTCACACCATTGTTATATGTAAATATTTTTTATTCGATTTTAATCGGCAAGCAAATTTTGAATTTTATCATTTCATTTCACATTGCAAAATTGCAAATAATGTAGCAAAAAAATTGTTTTGTAAAATGATATGGTTATTACTTATTAAGTTATTAATTCCAATTTTTTTTGGTGCCCTAGGCCCACCACAAAATACAAATATGCCAAAAGCCTTGGACCCATTTTGGGAGTATGGGAACCCTAATGGTGGGACAAATCGTGCATATCTTACATGCGAATTGCATGGGACAAAGGATGACAAGTGGAGTTACATGACTGAAATACCATCTTGCTAGACTCAGTGGACATGATGTTGGGATTTGCGCAGTTTCTAGTCCAGAGCTTATACAAAAAGCTCTTGAGGCAATTGATGAACAAGACAGAAAGGAGGAGCCAGAAAGAAACAAAGTTGAACGTGCAGGTAGATCTTTTGGGATATCTTCTCCTGATTTTGATGTTGAGGGTAGTGGGAGGGGCTCCACAGCTGGCACATCATCACCTACTACTGCTAGTGTGAGGTCATCATTTTTTGTTCCACGAATAGGACATGGAGCACAACCTGGCATAAAATCATTTGTTAAAAAAAAAAAAAAAAGTAAGAAGATAGAGTCATGGGGAGGTGTATGTTCTAGAGCGACTTACCTCTTAGCATCACCAAAACCAATCCATTTTGGCAGCCAATGTGTGATATTATTGTTGTTGTGGGCCTAGGGTACAAAAGTGCCACATATGAGGACTTGCGGGGGCCAATTCTTCAAGCAGAAAAGCAGGACATCAACTCTAGATTGGATGAGTTGAAAAAGACATGGGAAGTTATTGGATGCACAGTGATGTCTGATGGTTGGACAGATAGGAAGGGTAGGACCCTTCTAAATTTCTTGGTACATTGTCCTAAAGATACCATGTTTATTAAATCGTTGGACGCATCAGAACATATCAAAGATGCAGCAACGATAAGTGAGTTGTTAGATGGGTTCATTCGGGAGATTGGTGTGCAGAATGTGGTGCAAGTCATAACAGACAATGCAGCTAATTATGTGTCTGTCGGCAAGATGCTTATGGAGAGGCATCCCACATTGTTCTGGACTCTGTGTGCAGCACATTGTCTCGATTTGTTGCTTGAGGATATGGGGAAACTCTCCTTCATCAAGGAGGCGGTTGATATGGCTAGGAGCGTCCCCAAGTTTATTTATAACCATACTTTTGTTCTTAGCCTCATGAGGAGGTTCACTAGAAACAAGGAGTTGCGATGTCTTGCAATCACACATTTTGCACAAACTTTATTACTCTTCAATCTTTGCTTAGATGTCAGTACGAGTTGAAGCAAATGTTTGTGTCTGATGATTGGCATAATTGTAGATATAGCAGGAGACATGACAGGAAAGCCATTGCAAAAATGGTGTACTCTGAGACATTTTGGCGTGGAGTAGAAGAAGCATGCGCAGTTAGTGAACCTATAGTAAAGGTTCTTAAATTGGTGGATGGGGAGAAGCCTGCAATGGATTATTTGTATGAGGGCATGGATAGGGCCAAGGAGGCCATTCGTTCTTATTATGCAGACAAGGGTTCTGTTGGCCTTGATAGGCAGATGATGTTATGGGATGTGATTAATAGTCAGTGGACATGGATGCTTCATCGACCCATTCATGCAACAGCACTCTTCCTCAACCCCGCATTTTCATACAAATGCGACTTTGATTTTGATGGCGAGGTGATGGAAGGGCTCCATTCCTGTATTCAGAGGATGGTACCTGATCCTGAGCCTCATAGCAAAATCAATCGCGAGATACAGTATTATCGGGATTGTATTGGCCTATTTGGCTTTGATGATGCTATTAGGGAAAGGACCCTCTTCATGCCACGTAAGTGACAAGTCATCACACATTAGAAATTAGAATTTTCAATTTAGAATTTCCTTACTTATAATTCTATTTTTTTAAATTCAATTATGTAACTTTTATTTGAAAGTTTAATTATGTTTTAAGTTTTTGAATTTTTTATTTCATTATTTTGTTGTAGATATTTGGTGGCAAAGCTATGGTGCAAGGGCACCAAATTTGCAGAAATTGGCCATACAAATCTTAAGTCAAACATGTAGCTCTTCAGGGTGTGTGCGCAATTGGAGTGTATTTGAGAAAATACACGCAAAAATGCGCAACAGGTATAACTTTGACTCCAACATTCAATTTAGCAATTACACTTATTGTAATTTTTAATTTTTAATTTATGACCTTCAACTTTCAAGCGTCAAGAGTCAAGAGTCAAGACTCATTAGTTTTTTTGATACTCTTACAGGTTGGAGTTTGCACGCCTCAATGATTTAGTATATGTGCATTACAACATCCGACTTCGAGTGAGGCAAATAGAATCACCAATGGATCCAAATGCCATTTCCTTAGACAATATTGATGTATTGTCTCAGTGGAGGGTGGAATCTGAGGAGCCCATCTTGGAGGAGTCACCTTCATGGTTAGAGCCAGTGGCAAATGATCCATTAGAACAGGGGTAGCAAGAGAAGGAGGACTCGTAGGAGCAGCAGCACTCGGAGGAGGAGCAAGAGGAGGAGGAGGACACTATGGGAGCATCAGCATCAACACCATCTGCTATAGATATAGCAGAGCATAGCCCCATACCTAGCACTCATTATTTGACATTAGGTGCAAAGGCAGGGTCAGGGCCTTCTACTACTAGGGGCAAGCCTCACAAACAGCCCATCATGTTTTCCCGTAAAAGGGGGAGAGGGCAGTGATTTCAGATAGATAGCTACTAGTTTTATTTGTTATGCTACATATAACTCATGATGATGAGATACTTTTATATATGTGATGTTATTTTGTATTGGTTCTCCACATTTGAGTCCTTGAATGGACAATTGTCAAGGATCAACAAGATTTGGTATCACCTTTGATGTATCATTTCTATTTGACATCATATATATCAGTGCCTTCTTCATATTCATGTGCCAATATGTTTATTTCATGTTGTTATTGATTTATATGTTTAAAAATCTGAAACAACAAAATATATATATTTTATGTTTAAAATCTGAAACAACAACAATATATATATATTATATATATATATATATATATATATTATATATATATATATATTATAATGCATTTTTTATTGCTTGCCGATATTTTCGTCGATATTGCCGATAAGATATTTTCTGAACCCTCACCGATATTTTGTCGATACCGATATTTTCAACACTGCTTTGAAGGATCACTTTTGAAGGAACACATCTTCTATTATCCACATCATCACCAACATCAAGAAGGCATCAAGTTAAAGATATTGTCATCAAGGAGCATCTTCACCTGACAAGTAAGTACCTGTATATTTATGACTGAATCTACTATTAAAATGACTTCATTTTGCAAGGAAAGCAACAAATTGACTGGATCATCAAACTTTTTTGCCTGGAAGAAGAGGACAGATTTGATCCTCATAGAAAATGATGTCGTTGAACATGTTAAGGGATCAATTACTAGGCCTCCAAAGAAAGATGTTCAAGCTCTAGCAAAGTGTATGAAAGGGGAAGTAAGGGTTCAAAGGATTATCATTGAATCCATCATGGATGCCCTCATACCTTATATATCAAAGTTGGAGACATCAAAAGAAATATATGACAAGTTAATAGAATTGTTCTCTGTGAGTACTGCAGGAGAAGTGACATATTTGAGGAATGAACTATACAAAATGAAGATCTCAAAGGAAGATGGAATAACCCTATATTTTATGTAGGTATCAGAAATAAGAGACCAACTACAAGAGTTGGGAGAAATAATGTCTGATAAAGAAATGACCACCATAGTGATCAATGCACTTCCAGAGGAATGGGGCAACTCCACACCTAACATCTTTGGAAAGAAGAAAGCTACCCATTCAATGAACTTTGCTCATTATGTAAAATTGAAGAAACCAGGTTGAAAGCAAAGAGTGATGTGGAACCAGGTGATCAAGTTCAAGCATTTAGTGCCATGGATAAGAAAAAAAGGAAAGTTTGGGAAATTTGGTTCTCATAAAAAGAAGAAGAATATGTCAAAAATCGAATGCTATGGTTGTCAAGAATATGGGTACTACAAGAGAGATTGCATGAAGTTCAAGAAGGACAATAAGAGGAAAGAAAGAAATGAAGCTCATATCACCAAAGAAGTGGAAGAACCTGATGAGAAGAAATCCAAAGGGATAGAACTTCACTATTAGGGTTTCTCCAATGCATAGCAAGAAGAAGTAGGAGGTGAAAAGATCTCCACCATGGCAATCAAGATGAGAAGTATTATGACAAGATGCATCTTAGTAGAAGATGGCATCATACTAGCAGCATATTGTTGAAGCAAAAGCTCATGACATCATTAGAGAAGCTTGAAATAATAGTTGAATTAGAAGTCCACAGAGATGTAGCAGTGATCATATAAAGGAAGTAGCTTTTGGAACCCTTATTGAAATCATATATAGTACATATGATTGAAAGAAAGTCATCTGGCATGATAGAAGGAATTCAACATACATCATCATCACAAGAAAGGAGCATTTGTGGATGAGGATAATCAAAATCCTTCGTTGGAATCTTCACTAGAAGGTTCACCTTTACTTGGAAGAAGCGTCTCGTTGATCATTCCACCTTGTGTGGGATACATTGTTTAAAAAGATGTTGGTATGGTAACAAAGGAATGCAGCATGTCGAGATGGTTGAAGTACTCACAATCAAGGAAAGGAAGTTCTTGAAGGAAGTCTAGATGATCTAAAGAAGAAAAGAAGTATGTATATATTTGATAAATTAAGTCATGTCATCATATAGTTGTAGATCGCATGGGTAAATGTTCTTCTGCATGAGCATGATCAAGGATCGCTTCTTTTGAAAAGATGCATGAAGACATGATTCGCATATTGACAAGACAAAATCAACATAATATGTCCTCATATGGAATATGAGATAGTTGACAAAGATGAAGGAACTATGTATAGAAAGTTCATGGGAAGCAATATGTGAAGAAAGAAAGAAGACATCGTGAAAAAAGCAACTACAGTCACAGGAAATCAACATATGACAACTAGAAGAATTGATCATGATATCTCTATAGAGAAGAAGACCGTGATAAGGTTTGTAAAGAAAGGAGACCATTGACATATGAAGTCTTGAAGATGTGCTTATGAATGTGCAAGATGTTGCAGGCAAGCAAGATGTAATGATGAAAGGCCATCACAAAAGGTAACTTTGATTTGATGTTCCTTTTTTTATTTTTGAACAACATCTAGATGGGTTGATACAAGGCTAATGAAAAGAGAGTTTCAGATGTCACCTACAACTAGCACTCATGTGGTTAGATGAAATATCATGGAGGAAACATGACTTGAAAGAGGTAGTTGTATCAGGAAAAAACCAAATGGGGACTAGAGGATCACTTTCCGACAAAGAGAAGGATGACATGACCGATGTGGCTCATGAAGGAAAGTGATGGATAGTTGATGCCCTATGAAGAAGTCCCAAAAGATGAAGACTCCATAATGTTAAATATGAACTTCATGTCATCAAAAGAAGGAGCCCCACAAGCAACTGATAGTCCCATGATCTCCACCTAGAGCAAAAAGTTGTTGGAAACAAGTCCTTGGTTAAGAAAGAGCTTGGACAAGTCCCTGGATAAGAGGGATGGATACATTCCTTTTTATAGGAATGAGTACATTCCTTTATAGGAATGGGTTTATCCTCCCTACTTGAGAGGGAGAGATAGACATATCATTCTTGTCTTCATTTTGGGAAGAAATAATGGAGTATTGTGTAAGCATCTGGCATCTGATACTCTCTGAGGATGTAGGGCATCTAAGATAAGAGTAGTTGCAAAGCACCAATAATCTTTGAGGACGGGGAATCCATAATAAGAATAGTACTGGAAGGACATACTCTATGAACACTAGGGTGGGTATGTGCCTTGAGAGACAATGATTATTGTATCTATTGTATCTTCGTAGACAATATTGGGCTGGAGAACTGTGCCAAAGCATCTAAGTGAGAGTTTTCATTGAGTTGGATGACCAAAGCATTAAACCTTTAACACTTTGTAAAATCCAAATATTTCTGAGAAGTTCAAAGGGTTGATTTTGAATGATAACAGTATAAAATCTTTAACTGATTTTGAAAGTGAAAAATGAGAAGATATTTAATTATCAAACATTCATATTGAATACTTAATTAACTAAATACAGTTGATGTGCGAAGAAAAATTTTACATCGCAATATAATATATTCAAGTGATGACAGAAGGCAACAATTTAACGATGTAGAGGAACAACTTTAAACAGACTATTTAATTAGTTAATCTCCATAAAGATGATAACTTTGTGGTGGATTTCAGGGAAGTTAATACTTAACTTAGCCTTACCCTAACTTATGTTACCTTGAACATATGATGAAAAACATAAATGAATAAACAAGAAAGACTCACACTAACACAAAGTAGTACAATAGTGATCATCACAAGGGTTCAACCCTTCTTACTAAGAATTACAAAATACTTATAGAGTGTAATTCAAAAATATCTAAATCTAATATAATTCTTTTGCAAAATACAACATTATCCGAACTGATTTGGATTTTTACAAAAATAGAACATAAAAATAGACTTTCTGAACTGATTTTGACTAATCAACACACTATTCGAGGGCATTGTTTGATGACTGATGCTTCACACTGAATTTTATGCTTTATGCTCCTGTTATCCTGCTTTCTGCTCCTTTCACTGCAATCGGTTGCTGAAATCCTACATTTTGCTCCCTTTTCTACTGCAACTGCTTTTGAGAACTTTGCCTTTCCTATTTGATAAACTCAAGGAATTTATCCCATTCCTCTTCACTAGGGCATGAAAACTTAATGACTTTTCTATAAGTTTCACCCACTTCAGTATATTTCTCAAATGTAGGTATAGTTAGGAAGAGGTGGTGAATTTCATGTTCAATGAATAAATCATCTTGCAGACCTTCTAAGAAAGCTTTTCCATTGATCATTCGTTTCACCTTAACAAATTTGGAAGTATCCTTTTCTATCTTGTACAATCTCTAATGGTAACTTTCTTCTGAAATGAGCTAATTATTTTGATTTGTCAAAGAAGGAAGACCTCTACTAAGCAAAATAGATACTTTTTGAGAAATTTATTTATTTGAGCTTTCAGACTTAGGCACTTGTTCTCCAGTTGTAACATGAGATTTTTCTTTGTTTGCACTCTCCTAACTACGAGGATTGTTTCAGTTCTGTCCTCGATACATAATTCTTCTATCTCTTCTTTAGTTTTAGAATTTAGGAATTTTATAATTTTGGTAGCCTCTCCAGGCTTGTGCTCCAATTCTTCTTTGATCTGTGTTATGGCTTCATTTGCTTTATTAACAAGTTCTTGTTCAAATATAATTTCTATTTAAGTCCATAATTCTAAACAAAGGAAAAAAAAAAAAGTGAATTGATATCTACCTAGATTTTTTGCCTAGCATCTATCAAGGTCAAAGCAGTGGCTGACACATTCATGTATTTCTCTAATTGTTTAGTTAATCTAAAGGTTTTTTGTACTTCAGCAAGGAATGCATTGTCAGCCTTTATTTTATTGTCTTGGGCTTTCTCTAATTGAGCTCTTAGCTTCTCAATTTCCATGTCCTTCAATGATAAGTCTCCCATAGCTTTTGACAATTGTTTTGTTGGGTTCTGACTAGTAGACTTTGTTTCTACTATTGATATTGTTGTTGTTGTAGATATCCCTGCTCCAGTGTTGATTTGGAGTTCTCTTTCCTTGATTAATTTCTACATCTTTACCTCCATTTGTTGGATCCGCACATTTTGTTCCACAAGCCATATGAAGCATGTTTTCCTTTTCTTTTTCCAATTGTCCCACTCCCTATGGTTGGGGGTGTTCAGTTGTTGGTAACTTCAACAGTTTCCTTAGTGCTTGAATGTCTCGGCGTTTTATTATTTTTTCAGTTGCTTTTATATCTTTAGCATTCGATCCTAACTTTAAAACCAGATCTTCTAGCCCCTTAATCTTGGTATCTTTAGCTAGAGAAGACATCTTTTCTAGCTTCAGCTGAGAGCGAATGTTGTTTAGGGATGCTCGTAGCTTGGATGTTTCCATGGCAGAACTTGTCAATGTTGTATAGATCATTTATCCTACTTGTTTGTGGAGATCAATTTGATTTATAGGATGTATCTGTTTAGTATCAAATGAAAATACAAAGGTTTTATAATCACCAGCACCTCTAGGGACAGGGACCTTTGGTTCCAGAAATGCTAGTTTGAACTGTCCTTTTTCACTATCTAAAGCATATAGTAACTTGGTCTAAGTTGTGGAAGATTGTTTCTAGAGTTTTGCATATGTTGAAGTCTTCAATGCCTCATTTTTCTTTTTCATCTCTAGAAATTTTGCAAAAATACTATATTGCCCTGAAGAAGAAGGAGAAGAAAAAGAATCTATGATGGCTTCTTCTGTTTGTTGTAATGAAAATACAAGCTCTCCTGAAAGTGTGATTGTGGTAGGCTCTTCAAAAGTTTGGACTTATGATGGGTCTTGTTCAACATTGATGGACTTTCTTCTCTTAAACACCTTGAATGTCTCTTTCTGGAACTCTGAACCTACTGGGGATATGCTCTCTCTCAGCCTTTTCAATTCTTTTTTCCTTTAGCCAAGGAGTTTCCAATGTATAACTGGAAACTTGTTCTTCAACCTCCTGCAATGTGTTCTCCTCCCACTCCTCAAAGTTAGCATATTGTTCAATTTCAAGCTTTGCAATGTGCACATATGGTGCAAACTCTTGTTCAACTCTCATGGATGATATTACTCCCAATGGATCATATGACCAGCTGAAACTTAATTTAAATCTCATTTGCTTTATCAAATCATTAACTTCCTTTTCTGCAGCTCTGGTATTGATGACTATGAATGGGCCAAACTATGCCTTCAGTTTAAAATGAGTTTTTTGCTTCCTGGAAACAAAATGACTATCATCCATATTCATTATTTGTTTGATATATCCCAATGCAAAAACTATTGGTAGTGTAAGGTGGCAGCTCACCGTTATAGATTCTAACCTCTAAAAAAAAATTGGTATAGATACCAATCTCCAACCTTAGACTACTCACTTAGGTGTAGAATCATTTTAATCTCTGTAGAAACCCTAGGAACTGCATCACCACTTAACAAACAAATTGCCATATGCAAAAATTGATTGACAAAGTCACTGAAAGAGAAATGTTCAAAATTTTTCCTCACTAATGAAGTCCAATGAATTACCGAATGTGGCTTTCCTTCAACGTCCAATTTCTGTAGAGGAAACTTGAACCTTTCTAGTTGATAATACAAAAACAAGTAAACCAAAATCGATTGGTGCTTGAACGATCCTTCAGCACTGAACTTTAGGAACTTATCATGAATTACATCTTACAAAAATTCATTGTAATTGAACATAATTGAGGGTTTCTTGTGTGAAAATTCCTAGATCTAACAATCTCAAGAATCCCACTGCAACCAGCCGAATCTACTTATCCTAGATTGTAAATTATGTTACAAACTTATTTCAGATTTCTTCATGAAAAATCGAAGCAAATTACTGAGGCAACCTACACCAAATTAAATATGATTCTGAAACGTAGTAACTAAGCAAGAAAATACAAACACATAGGACACAGTTATTTTTGGACAAAATTCCCCAGAAAAACCCAATGCGTGGAAACCGGTGTAGTAGCTCTAAGGGTTTATTATTATTAAGCAATAACAAAATATGAATGCATCATTAAATACCTCACAAGGTTATTCAGTTACAGAGAGAAAAACTAGCAAAAATTTTGTGAGTTTTTACCTCAGACAACCACGAGAGATCCTGGTTGATACAGCCCCAAACTCACTACGCCTCCCCCCCCCCCCGACTTTTCTGGCTGCCTCTGTGCAGTGTCTGCGTTAGCCCAGCGTCAAGCTCTCTGGGTGTTGCGTCACTTCTCTGGCTGGTCGATCTGCTGCCTAGGAAATTCGATTTCTACCTCCCAGTCTCACACCCCGGCTCTCGGCTTTTGAAAATCGAATTCCTCTACAGATTTCGAACTCCTTTCTCTCCCTCTGCGCTGGTTCTGTGTGGCCTTTTTGGCCCTACGTTAGCCTTTGCATCAAGAATTCTAGATCACTCACTGCCTCTCTTTGCTGATGTATCTCCAACTAAGAATATCTCTCTCCGAAAGTTGATATCCCTGACCTTCAACTGCAAGAGATCTCCTTAATCGTTTTTTCCTCCTGAGAACTTCTCACTTTAGAAAATCGATTTTTTCTATCTCTTTGTGTGTTTCCCAAATGACCCTCAAGCCCCTTCTTATATCTTCCTCTTGGACTACCAACGACCTAGATTAAATCTTAATCAAAGGCTCAGATCGTTTTGACATCTAGAAGTTTCAACCCTGATTAGATTAATACCCATTAATATTTTAATTTTCCTAAGTTTAGACTTAGGAACCCCATTAAAAATATTAATTATTTTAATAAAATCACTTCTACGTGGAATTTCCCAAAACCCTTTCTAGGTTCCTTGGAATACCTATGCCCAAGCCTCCCTGCAAAATTGGAGGCTTAGAGCACATCCGATGCTACCACAAATCAACATCTTGTTGGATGAAAACACTAATAAGAACCCTAAGATAACCTCACCTACCCACTGATCATTTGGGTATCCTAACAAACAAGAAACTATGGAAATTACCTGCCTAGATATCTTAGGAAACATTTCGGCGGGATAAGGTGGGTTTGCCCTGGGTAATTCAGAATTCTTTCTTAGGAATGACTCAAAAATGTGAGCTCTTTCTGAGGAAAAACGCTTCTGGTAAATCTCCATAAGGGCATCAATAGAAAAAGGGTGAAGGCAGTCCTGAGGTTTTAATTGCAGGGCTCGACGAATCGTTTCGGAGGTTATGGAGAAAAGAGTCTCATTATTTTGAGCAACAATAACTCTCTGACTTGGAAGGTATCGGGCTCCACACCAGTTGACAAACTCTACGAAATGGTGTGTACGAGGGAAACAAAACTGAGGAAGCAATGATTTCCAAAAGGAGAATTTGTCACAAGCGTCCTCATGCTTTTGGAGTGCCCAATTGTGAAGCTCGTACAAATCAAATTCACAGTTTGTTTCAGTAATCTTGAAATGGGTATCAACCAGAGTTAATTCATCTAAATTAATCACAAGAGTAGAAGGGCATTCTCTATAGACACTTTGGATTTTCCTTTATGGCTGGCCATTTGGGAAATAATCAAAATCACTGAGAACAGTGGAGAATTTACTTGAGAGTAGTGGTGATTGATAGTTGTTGGTCGTTAGAATTCGCCACAAGAACGTTCTGGAAGCTCTGGTTGCAGGTAGAAGGTAAAAGAATTCATTTTGGCAAGGTAATGGCTTTGTTATTTTGTTCATAATAGTTTTATTTTGAATTAACAGCTATTTGCGCCAGGGATTAAAAGTTTTGAACATTCGCGGCAGTAATAAATGTGACAATGGTCGCCTAGCTTGTTTGGCGGGAGAGATAACTAAGAGTTGATATGGTGGAACGCTGGCGGAGACTAGGAATGGCAGAAATAATAGCGATGGAGGATATAAGCAGATTGTGGGATGGTGGCGATATATGCTTTCGAGTAGAGGGAGTCTCGCAATTCTTTAGGGGTGGACACGTATACAAAGCGGGATTGGGGAAACCATTTTACAACCCCCCCCCCCCCCCGCAGCTCCATTAACTTTTATGATACGAGGGGTCCGCAATTCATCCGTCGATGTGCGATTCAAGGCGCATGGTATCGTGTGACCGTTGGGAAGTTTGCAAACAATTATGTCTTCGCATAATCAAGTTAAAATATTATTTTATATTATTTTACATTATTTTATTTTGAAAAATATACAATTGCCACAATAAAAATAAAAAATACAATTAGCGGAGTTTAAATGTGTGTGCTTATTCTCAAAGATAAAAATATTTTTTTCTCTTTTTCTTTATTTATTTATTTCTTTTTTCTCTTTTATTTTTCATTTCTTTTTCTTATTTTTATTTTTTCTATTTTCTTGCAATGAAAAAGAAATTGTAAAACTCTTCTAAGGGTAAAAATCAGTTACAACAGTGTCTACAAGTCATTAGTCTTGCTAGCATTGCGCTCTGATCTTGTGGAGAGATAGAGCTATTAGTCAAGGCCTTGCTATGTGACAATGATGGATGATATGATGCTAAACAGATGGGTTACCAATCCGACTCTTCTTATCAGAACTCTTCAGATTGAAAATGTCCAAGTACCTTGTATGGATTATGAATACCTACCTAGTTAAAAGGGAATGTTGAAATATGTAACTAGGTTCAATCTTCATAATGACATATGTAATCATCATTTTATGTATTTAATCAAAAGAGAATAAACAAAAAAAAAAAAAAATTGTTGTTAATATTGAGGCATGGTTTTCATGCCCAAACGAGATTTATTTTTAGGTCAAGCACCCATTGAGTGCTTCTAGGGCTTTTCATTGAGTCTACAAGTCAATTAAGTCATTATCATGTATGAAAGGCCCTTTTGGGCATGTTACATATTGTAAAGAATATTTATTTGAGTCAAAAGAAATTCAAAAGACGCTCCAAGACCTTGTCATAGTGCAAAGATCAAGTTGGCCTAAAGATAGCAATTTGTACCCCTCAAAACCCTATAAATAAGAAGGAACTCAACATTTGGACATACTCTCAAGCAAGTTCGATCTCCTAAGATAGAAGTTGGAAAAAGGACGAAAAGGAAGAAGAGCGAGAGTGGACTTTTGGACCTCTCCCTCTCTTTTGTGTTAGGGTTTCTATAGTTTTTGGGCAAAACGAAATTCTGAAGCTGCTAGGTCGAAATTTTGAAGATGTTTGGTCAGAAGTTTGAAGCTTCTAGGTCGAAGTTGTGAAGCTGCAAGGTCAAAGTTGTAGAGTTGCTTTTAGGTCGAAGTTGTGAAGTTGCAAGGTCGAAATTTTGAAGATGTTAGGTCAAAAGTTTGAAGCTTCTAGGTCGAAGTTGTGAAGCTGCAAGGTCAAAGTTATAGAGTTGCTCTTAGGTCGAAGTTGTGAAGTTGCAAGGTCGAAGTTGTGAAGCTGCATCAAGGTTGAAGTTATGAATCTACTAGGTCGAAGTCGTAAAAATTGTTGCTATGTGTCGAAGTTGCTGAAGAAGTTGTTGGAAGGTGGAATTTTGTTGTTGGAGGTTGTGCAAATCAAGACGGAAGGTGGATTCAGTCTTCGAGGGTCTTGGTCAAGCGTCATAGGTCTTGGAATTCGTCAATTGAAGATTTTGTAAGAAGAGAAGAATTCTTGGGGGTTTTCCTCTCAACTGGAGAGGTTTTGGCCCTGGCTGATCACCTATATCTTGTGTCCTTTTGTCTTATTGTTCTTTATGGTTTGGTAGTTGTTTGATGAAAAGAACACAATAATACAAGGTAAAAAAGAATCTAATCAAGATAAGCAAAATTACATCACAAGCTGTTCACAAAATAAGAGAAATCAGATAATCTAGCTGCCACTAGCTTCCTAAACATCACTCAAATTACATTGGCACAAAAATACAGCATACAATAAAACGAGAATGGCCATCATAAATCTATTCAACTGCAAAAGTTTTCACTATAAGAAAAATATTTGCGAGATAATTTGGGTATGCAAGGTTGTAATTACCTCATCAAGAATGTACAGAGGAGCAGGCTTGAAAAGTAACAATGCCAAAATTAGGGATAGAGCTAGAAGAGAGCGTTGTCCCCCACTCAACTCTGACAAAGACTGCTTCCATACACTTCCAAATGCAACTCGAACCTCAAGCCCATCTAAAAAGTCACAACCTTCTGGAGGTTCTAGTTTTGCCATTGTTCCTGGCAAGAGGGTAGAAAAAATAGATCCAAAGTCCCTACAGCCAAAATTCTTATTAGACAATTAGAAGAATCAAAAAATTCCATGTTTCACAAAGAAACTGTTGCTTATGGCCAAACTTTACTTGAAAATTCATAAAAGCACAAGCTCACTGCAGGAATATTTTCTGCTTGGAAAGCAAATAACTTTTAGCTAATTAAACTTACTTGTTCACTTTCACCCATGTCACTTTCAGAGTCTCTTTCTTCTTTTCATCAAGCTCTGCAATTACTTTGTGGATCTTTGATTTGTCATTCTGTTTAAAATAACACAAGTTTAAGTACACCTTTCAATACCATTGGTCGCAAAATAAACATGAAAACAATGTAAAAGCCAGTTCAAACCTCAATGATGCTCTTTTTGGACAGGAGATCCTTGTATTCATCCTCTGCTTTTTCAAACATTGTCATCACCTTCTTATTGACCCTCTTTTCCAGACTTCAGCCAAAAAATTAAGGGTCGACCATTAAAATATATATTGTTAATGCTAAGAAAACAAAATGACAGGCTACTTCCTGTAATAAAAGTCAACTATAAAGACCAATTTATGACAATCAAGTATCCAATAAAAGGTAATGCTGGAGAGTCGAACAGTGAACAAAACAGTATGGAAATGGCCAACATAGAAATGAAAATTTGTAGTCTAAGAAACCACATTGATGACAAAGGCAAAATGTCATGTCTTTTCAAATATTTCCTAGTAGCCAACAATATGTGTTAGCAGAACTCAATGCAAAGCAAAAAGACATCTGATTTATGTATACTTTGATTGTTCAGCCTGTAGTCCCTCAAATTCATCTCTTGCTTTTCTTGGATCACGAGCTGAAAAATCATAGTCAGTCCCTCCCTTTCCAAATAATTGTTTTTCCGTTGCAATCCATTCATGCTTCTCAAGTAACCTGTCTACTTTTGAAGAACACTCCTTCTGTTCCAACTCCAGACGCTTGATCTGCCATACACAGCATATTTGAACACTTAGAATTTTATATTATTATGCCCAAAAAACACCATATGGTGATTACAGATATGTTCTATCTCTTCTAGACTACTTGACAAAGAATACCTCATTATCCAATTTCTTTCCTTCTATATTTCCATCACTCAGTTTCTGCTGAAGCTTGTGTTGCAATTTTGCAAGAGAGTTGATTTGAGAATCACATTCTTTGATCTTTGCACGATTCACGTTGAGCTCTTCTTGAGCTTGATCATAATCTTTCCTCATGAGGTCAACCTGTAGAGACCATGGTCACTTCAATTGTTGTAACTAGACACCGCATTACCTTTGCACAACAGTAGCAAAGTCAAACTATACAAGATTGTTAAAGCCATGGTTAATTACAGTTAATTAATTTTCCACAAGTTAGAGAGATCCCACAACATACCTTACCAACTAGCTTCTCTACCTCATCTGCAAGGACTTTAATTTGAGATTCAGATGAGACTAACTGAGCTTCAAGTGATGCCTTTTCCTGAATAACTGCTTCCTTTTCCATGACTAACCTCTCTTTTTCACCTTCATGACCCTGTCAACCAAATAAACAAATTGATAACATGAAAGACCATTATAATATAAGAAGTGATTCTAATAAATCCCTAGGTTACCTTAAGCTCCTTTGAAGCCGATGCCATTTGTTGCTTCACAGACTTTATTTTTTTATCTAAACTCGCAAGTTTACTTTCACGATCTCGACTGTGTTCTTTAATTGCCTTTTCAAGAGCTGAAACTTTAGAAACACAACTTCTGTGAAGCTCCTCTTTAGTTTTTGCCTCCGTCTTTGCTTCTTCAAGCTCCTGCTCCATTGCCACTACTAATTCGCTTAACTACATCACAGGAATGCAATAACACAAGATTATTAAATGGTTTAAACAGTCAAAAAAAAAGAACATTTAAGGCCACTACAAATGTAAAAGGACAAAACGAAATTAAACACAAACAATTGACCACAAAATCCTTGTCATTCTGGTTACTGATTGCATGTTTTGGATATAAATGGGTTTTAACTTTTAAACATATTCCAGAATCTCTTCTTATCCTTTAAAGGAAAATGAAAAGTAAAAAAAGGAGTAGGAGAAGCACCTTATGATGCTCATTCTGCTCTGCTCGGTGAACAAAAAGTGACAAATCATAGGATTTTAGCTCTAGCTGAGATTTCAAATGTGTAAACTTTTTGTGCAAGGGCAGCAAGCTTGCAATCTGCATAAAAAGTTCAAATAGTATCCAGTAAAGACATTTTTATGTAAAATTTTAGACAATACAAACAGCACAAGAAAGAAATGAAATGCATTAATATCCATCACAGATATAGGTTAGAGTTAATCAAATATGGCCCATTTTATGCATTTACAACCAAAGGGAATAAAAGGAAGCCCTAATGCAAGATCACTTTTGTTTTGAACCAAATTCTATAGCACAAGGTAGAGAACAACGAGCAAGATGTAATGTGTTCGATGCGTAGGACATTTTGCTCTCAGATCTTTCTTTGAAGGAAAGTTTTCAGAACTCATTGAATCAATGCTTAGTTAATTTCCATGTATCCAGCATTCTTTATTAACCTTCTTCTCTTCTCCGCTGATTTCTTAAATCACAAGTCTATAAAAGCCTTATAAACTTAGCATCTTTCTTATGTCTCCTTTTTCTATGATTTTGATATTGTGTGGTCATACATTCTTCCTTGGTGGGATTTTCCTAGGTGATATTAGACATCACCTAGTGGGGATGTACATTTCATGATGTTAATACCTTTGTTGATGTCTTATTTCCCAAGTTTATCTCTATATGTGTGTGTTGTAATGGAGGAGGGGGCGGCATGGTACATGTGTTTTCCTTGGTGATCTAGCCTCTATCAAGCTTAATGATGTATTATTGATGTATTAATCTCTTGGTGCTGGTGCACCCTAGATAGGGCTTATGTTTTAAGGTTTATCTTTGTACCATGGTGGGGACTTTGCTAGGAGTACAACTTTATGTCGTGTGGTACAACACTTTTGATGGAGTGGACCCCTTCACTGGCACACATGTTAAGGAGTTGTAACCACATTGGACCTGATTTATTTATTTACTGAGGTGGTTGCACATTGGAGAAAGAGCCCATTTGGATTCCTTCTATTTTGAGAAAAAATTGAAGACCTTTGACTGGTGGAGCACTTCATCTACTTGGCATCTTGCACACTTATTGATATAGCTGGTTGGAGCACCCTACATTGGGATTCACACATGTCATAGGTTGCACACTATTTTATGCATCTTATGGAACACAATTCTATTTTAAGATGGTAGTTATGGAGCACTCTCCCAAGGGAGAATATTTATTATTCCTTCATTCGTGCATCTTGGAGAGCGTACCTCGAATAAGGTTTTCTAGGTGGACCTTGAGAAACCTCTCATATGTCAAGGAATATATTATTGTATTTAAGCAAGCTTCTTGGATGGTACATGAGATGTGGACCTTGTAGCATCTTTACTCGGTCAATAGGCCTATGTTTAGTGAGGCACACTCTCTCTTAGAAAATTGTTGCTTATGCATTCATATTTTTGGATGGGACAAGATTTCTTGGGGAGTATAGAGGCCACATATTCCCTTGACATGGTCAACCACTGATTGAGGATAAAACCTAACTACTCCAATATTTATTAATGTTTGAATCTCATGGAATGAACTAGAAAATATTGTATTTTATTTCAAGAGAGAAAAGCATCGCTCTACATTAAGAGGTTTTCCCTTCATAAGATGATGGTTGGAAATTTGGGGATTGAGAAGCTCTCCCCTTGGGTTACATGTAGTAATGTACATCATAGCGACAAGCTTAGTGAAATATTTGTGATATTGACTCAACTTTGTGTGAGGCTTTATGTTTGTAATTTTTTCGCAAGTTGTTTATTGTTGTAGGATAACCAATTATTGAGGCCTTGTAATGGAGTATCTACCATTTGGATAACGCAATGTGTGGATTAAATCGCATTAGGTGCTTTGTTGTTATTTAATCTTGCATCCAACAAACTAAGGTATTGCTAGAAGAAATATAGCATCCCCTTCATAGCTTTCTTTTACAATATGTTAAATTTGGAAAACTAGGTCCAAACTCCATGTTCTGATGCTCAGATTAAGAGGCTAATATTTTTGTTGGATTCCTCTTTCTGAGAGGTGTAAAATCCATATAAAAATAGTCTTAATCCGATGAGCAGAACTTATATTTTGAATTTATTATTCTTATTAAATTATATGTGCAAGGTCAGCTAGTTTTGTAATGTAGGCTCACATGCCCAACAGATGTGTCACACACCCCCATTGATGGATACATATACAGGAAAAGTTGGGAGAGAATTTCATCACAACTCAACTCACATCTTCCTCTCTCATCTTAGAGAGTACGAGCTACCTGGAGGACGAATTTCAGCCACACGTGGGAAGGACGAAGAGGACAGACCGTAGGATTTTCTGCTGCTAGGGTTTCGCAGAAAGTTTGACTAGCGTTGACTTTGGTCAACGCTTGGTCCAATCAAGCTGAAAATTTGTGGAAAGTTCGATTTTTGAAGGCCGTACTACCTGGCACAAAAATCGAGGTCAAAGGGTTGACCGTTTTGCTGCTGCGTTGACTTTTAGCTTGCTGCCCCTGCGTTGACTTTTCAGGACAGTGTTGACTTTTGTAGAATTGACTTGAGTTGACTCATCTACTGGTTGGAGGGTTGTTGTGACACATGTTGGGCTGGCTGACCAAAGGAGACTTTGCTGGTTGAAGCACCCTGTTGACCGCCGAAACGAACACACACATTTTTCCTGTTTCTGATTTGTCTTCTGTAAGATCTGCTTATATGTTCTATCTGCATTTTGCTTAACTACTTGTATGATTGCTGTGTGAAAAGTGAAATTGCTCTTAGCATAGAACATCTACAAACTTTACATGGTATCAGAGCTGAGGTGAAGACAAACTCTATCTATAGCAATCATCATCAAAGGAAATGGGTTCCAGGGAGAATGACAAGCTGACTAGACTTGAATTCAAGGAGAATGACAAGCTGACTAGAAGTGATGACTTCCATGCCTGGAAGATGTTATTAGATCTCAAATTAGAAGATCATGATCTCCTGGATCATGTGACAGGGAAGATACAAGAACCTCCATCAAATGCCTCTGCTACTGTTAGAACCAAGTATAAGAAGGGAGAA
>APFE030079526.1:93475-112473 GCA_000404065.3 Pinus taeda | reverse complement strand
CCCCACCCTTGTGATTATTGAGCTGGTTCGCCACTCATTTATCTGTGCCCCGTATGCATCCTACCCATCGAGTTCAGGGCTCATGGGAAGTACCTCTCATTTGGCCAATGAGGTGTGGAAAAGCTGGAGACTATTAGCAAACACTGATGGACGCATCAGAGATTGCCGTACTCTCTATCTAGGATGGCATGGTCCAACCACTTGATCTGGGATCAAGATTTGTGAGGTTTGGGACCTCTGGACTGATTATGTCAGTCGGGGGATGATGTCTTTGTGACTGACCCACTTCTGTTCTAAAATAAAGAAGCCAGCAAAGCAAATTTCGGCGGGATGACTCACGATGTTGATTGCACTAATAAATGGAGTTCTCCCTAGTTGAGAGGGAGTGTTAAATTTGGACAACTAGGTCCAAACTCCATGTTCTGATGCTCAGATTAAGAGGCTAATATTTTTGTTGGATTCCTCTTTCTGAGAGGTGTAAAATCCATATAAAAATAGTCTTAATCCGATGAGCAGAACTTATATTTTGAATTTATTATTCTTAATAAATTATATGTGCAAGGTCGGCCAGTTTTGTAATGTAGGCTCACATGCCCAACAGATGTGTCACACACCCTCATTGATGGATATAAATACAGGAAAAGTTGGAAAGAATTTCATCACAACACAACTCACATCTTCCTCTCTCATCCTAAAGAGTATGAGCTACCTGGAGGACGAATTTCAGCCACACGTGGGAAGGACAAAGAGGACAGACCGTACGGCTGAGCTGTAGTACGATTTTCTGCTGCTAGGGTTTCGCAGAAGTTTGATCAGCGTTGACTTTGGTCAACGCTTGGTCCAATCAAGCTGAAAATTTGTGGAAGGTTCGATTTTTGAAGGCCGTACTACCTGAAACAAAAATCGAGGTCAAAGGGTTGACCGTTTTGCTGCTGCGTTGACTTTTAGCTTGCTGCCCCTGCGTTGACTTTTCAGGACAGCATTGACTTCTGTAGAATTGACTTGGGTTGACTCATCTACTGGTTGAAGGGTTGTTGTGACACATCTGGGCTGGTTGACCAAGGAGACTTTGCTGGTTGAAGCATCCTGTTGACCGCCAAAATGAACACACACATTTTTCCTATTTCTGATTTGTCTTCTGTAAGATCTGCTTATATGTTCTATCTGCATTTTGCTTAACTACTTGTATGATTGATGTGAGAAAAGTGAAATTGCTCTTAGCATAGAACATCTACAAAACTTTACACAATAACACCCTTAGCTCTCCAAGTTTAATTTTTGCAATGTTTTTCAGTGAGCTAAGGCTAATTTGTGGTGTGTATAGCAGCCTTTGTTTGCTAACACATTCATGCATTCACCCTCTTAGAACCATACCTCCTTGACTCATTTGCCCAAGATTTGGTAGGCACTAGTCTTGGTCTTTTCCATCACCTTTTTTGTTCTCACACCATTCATTTTTCCCTATATATGACAACCTTTATTTTGCTATTACTTACTCTTCAAACATCACCTAGAGCCTCCACTCCACAGCCTTAGCAATCTTACTAAAGGATACCCTCTTGGGTTCAAGAGGAGCGAACCTAAAGAGAGATTAAGAACTACTGAGGTAACAGCGGCAGCCTTCCTTAGTTACACAAAGCTAACACGTGCGTAGGAATTTACACTTTTAGGAGTGCTTGATTTTGTTGTAACACATTCGTATAATAAATTGAAAAAGGATATCACTAGATGACATGCACCTCTGATTCAATTTTTCCTAGACGATCTTGATGAAAAGCAAGCTTGGACTCTGCTTCTGACAATGCATGAAGTCGCCTTAACAACTCACCACCTCCCCTACATGAGCAGAAACAGTACTTGTCAACATTCAACATGATAAAATGTACAGAAACACATTGGCTTGGCTATTATCCATATCCAATACTTTACTTGAAATGTGAAGCTTCAAAAAATGATTAAGCTAAAAGAAGTCAATGTGTCAAGGAATAATCTGGCATAGCCTGAATTTTAAGTTTTAACCATCTAATGAAGTAAAAATCCCCGAGAAACCCCATATTTAATCAAATAACCAATGTTGGAAGGAAAGCACAAACATGAAAGTATTATCAAAAATGAGTAGAAATAAAATGACCCAAAAATGCACTTACTTGCGGCTTCCTCCTGTAAGAAGACCACTTGGCTGAAAAATGTCACCTTCAAGGGTTACACTAGGACATCGTATCTCTCTATGAAAAGCAACCTGTGTCAAAGATATCAAAGATGAGTAGATTGTCAATTTCTTTTGCTCCTCACAAAACTTTGCAGTATACATGATAGCATACTAGTTCTATAAATAGCAGGGATTTGAAACAATTAACATTTAGCACATCAATTGCAAACCATAAGCATTGAAGAAGGGTTTATTCAGAAGGTAAATCAATGTATCAGATAGTTTAACCAGATGTCATTGCCTTCATCCAGATGAATTAATGAACTTAAATAGCCATTTCTAGTACGTAAGGCCTCAAAGCAAGTATAAGTTGCTTGAATTTATATGTTTGCTTATTCTGATTTAGATGTGTTCAAACCAAAATATGGCAAAGCACATTACTTTTAGTTCTCTGCAATAGGCACAAAATTGCCAAGAGTTATATAAGTGACTTTGATGATATAGCACATGAAGTAATTCGTTCCCATGGTAATTACATCTTGTCTTTCAGTCAATCTCAAAAACCCAAGAATTTCACTTGCAATTTGCTGTGCCGGTTGAATTATACCATGTGAGTTTTTGTAAGAGATTGTTTCCAACTATGAAAAATAAAACATGTGAAGGGATCACTGTAAACTGTTGAAAACAACAGTGATCCTCACTTGTGGTTACCTGACATTATGTCCAAGCACCCTTATTATTGTATTATTAAGTTAAGGTCTAATAAACAACTTAGTCAACATTATTTTACATTATTCTAGGGATCTAAGACCAACCTAGGCATTTATGTCCGTCCCTAACCCCCTGATGGGGGAAGGCACACCAAACTCTTAAAGTTGTGTATAAATAAACAACTTATCAGTCTTTTGTATCATCTTGGAATCATTACCAATTGATTCTTTTGCCTACAGTCGCCATATCTCTTCTCTATAGTGCACTTCTTGAGCACTTATATGTTTGGGTTATGTAGTAATCCATCTTGTTATGTTAGTTTGCTCTATTAATCTCAATTAATCTGTCTGAGTGCACTACCATGATCAGCATTAGGTGCTGTTATAAATCTGAAGTGTTCTCCTGGTTCTATTAGGGTTTGCTAAAGTGCTCATCGTAGATGTATGATCTCCATATAATCTCAACATGGTCTCAGAGTCAGTGTGTCTTCCCATTGATTTTATAGCTTTGGAAGGCCTTGTGCATAGGCTGATGCCTTGCATGAAGGAGTCATCCTCTTTAGGTGGTTATTCAAGAGCAGCCACTAATATGGTCTCATTTAACTTAACAAAAAGTATATTGATTAATTATTTAATTAATGTTTACTTTGGGCTAATGTTTTTCTAAGGATAAATAATTCATTATTGAACTCACTTAGAGATAATCTCCACTGTTATTTAATCCTAGCCCTCAATCACTTTGGAGGTTACGGATTTGGCCCATGAAGAAAGCTTAAAGTGAACCTATGGGAGAGGAAGAAGCATTGAAGACACATTATAGTGCTATTTTTGAAAGAGTGATTTTCTCAAGGAGTGAGAGACTCCCAAAAGGAAGAAAAGGAAAAATGGTTGCAGCAGGGGAATTTTTGGATAAAATTTAAGGGAGGCTGAGTCAAGGAGAGAGAGGCTGAATTACTAAAGAGGAGGGCCAAGCTCTGGAGGTAAGCCTAATTATCCTAGGGCCGATTTTTCTCTAGTGTGCAGGGGCTGTACAAAGGGAGAAAGAGGGACCAAGTTAGCTGGTAGAGGAGGCTGATTTTCCAGGGCCATGTTCGAGGAGGGTTGAATTCCTTGAAGTCAATTTTCCAGAATGGCTGATTTCCAAGTTCCAACAGTTGTAATTTTCCTGTATATTCTCTGAGGGTCTGGACCCTAATTTTCATGAGTAATTTAGAGTGAAGAAAGATTGTGTTGGGCATATTTTTTCTGCTGTTGTGCAATTGATTTACTTATATTATTTCCGCTGGATTTTAATTTCTGAAAATGAAAATACCAATGATTTTAGTTTCCAGCAATCTTCACAGTTTATTGAGTAAATAATTTCAGGGTATAATAGAATTGTTGAAGTGTAAATAAATTAGATCTGGTATTAAAAATTTAACACTTCCTTACCCGACAAGGGCTATTTTCAGCACTGTTTCAAGGTTTTCAGCACCCCTTTTTGGGACAGAAGCAGATGTCTAGTGTTCTCAATCCCCTCAACCACCAGAAACTTTTTTTGTGTTTTTTAAGTTATTCCAGCAAATTTGAGACATATTTTGCAGATAGGTGCTCTTCCAATGCAACACACCTTATCTTTCTCTCCTTTCCTGCCAAAATTCACTTATGCTTTTTTGGAACAGCACTGGTATTTTGGTTTAGGCAGCGCACCTTATCTTTCTCTCATTTCCCACCAAAATTCACTTCTGCTTTTTTGGAACCGCACTGGTATTGTGGTTTTAGGCAACACAACTTATCTTTCTCTCATTTCCCACCAGAATTCTCTTCTGCTTTTTTGGAACAGCACTGGTATTGTGGTTTTAGGCAACACACCTTATTTTTCTCTCATTTCCAACCAAAATTCACTTCTGCTTTTTTGGAACAGCACTGGTATTGTAGTTTTATCCACAATTTAAAAGTTTTGTTCGAGGCTTTTGCTAGTGGCATTCTCATTGTAGAACAAGGATTTCGAAATTCTTTTACAGGAGATACAGGAGGCCGTTGGCAAGATGATAATAATGAATCCAAGATAACGTTTTAAGTGAATTATGAATTAAATTCTTAATACAATATTAGCTTAGGAGATACATAGTTGTATATGAATGAAAACAGCTCACAAAACCTTGCATCCTTCAATAGATGAACCTTTTAACACAACTGATGTGTCCCAATACTGAATAATTGACAGGTACAACATGCCTGACATAAAAAGAACATGTAAAGAGGAGATCGGAATCAAACATGGCCATCTTTCTTTTTAATGGCCAGACTATCGTGTGAAGGATTCTCAGGGTTAATGATACATAATTATGAAATTAATACCTCTTTAAAGAAGCTTTGCAGATTCCACAGATTGTCCATTCAGAAAATATTCTAAATTAGAGCACTTTGAACACCAACCTATTAAGATCACACTAACATTAAGCAACCACAATCTAGTGTTACCTCTTTTGCCGAGTCCATACTGCTACAAACAAAGGTACTACCAAATACAAAGGCCATAGCTGCCTGCAAAATTCAAAACATGTAAAAGGTCAGAGACAACTAAAGCACGACCATATGTATAGCTAAACAATTGGAAGTAGAACATTAAAATTCTAAGTTGCATGGACACAGAAACAGATCTGGATAAGGAGCCATAGGATTGTTTGAAAAGTTAGGATCCAGATGTATATATATATATATATATATATATATATCAGAGAAAAGCATAAAACCAAAAACAGATAACCTTTAGATATGAATCAAAACCATTTATGAATACCAAAAACAAAAAGAAAAAAAAGTAGAAATACATATCCCAGGGAAACCCACTGGATGGATACTTTCCCTCATTTCAAGGATGGTATCCACAGTAAACAGAAACAGATCTGGTTAAGGAGCCATAGGATTGCTTGAAAAGTAGGATCCACATATAATATATATATAATATATATTATAATATTATATATATATATATTATATATATATCAGAGGAAAACATAAACCAAAAACAGATAACCTTTCGATATGAATCAAAACTATTTATGAATACCAAAAACAAAAAGAAAAAAGTAGAAATACATATCCCAGGGAAACCCACTGGATGGATACTTTCCCTCATTTCAAGGACTGTCCACACAAGGTCCAAGGCCATCACAAAAATATCCTCATTAAGTTCCAGGAATTGAACTTGGGTGGAGAGGATAACAATCATTCCTCCCAACCACCTGAGCTAAACACAATGGACATATAATCGATACACACACACAAATATATAGATAATATATATATATATATATATATATAATATATATATATATATATAAAATAGAAAGCCCTGTTTTAAGATTTGACCCGCTCAGAACCGACTCGGCCAAGTTGGTCCGAGTCAAGGCCTCACCGGGTCGACTCGGCCCGTGAACTGGTTCGGCTGGCCAGGTTATTACCGAGCCGGCCGAGTTGTCTAACAACTCAGCCAGCTCAGTAATAACCCGGCTGGCTCGGCCGGGTTGGAGACAGCAGTATAAAAGTGATATTTATGACATATGTTTATGACAATATTGCTTGACAGCAATATAAAGTGATGCATGGTTATGATGTATGGTCAGTGATCCATGGAAGTGATGCTTGGGCAGTGACTGTAATGCAAAGGTTGATGTATGACAAACATGTTTCTCTTTTGAGGTATGATACATCATACAATTTGATATGGCATTGACCTTTTTGACATAGCAATGACCTTGACACATGATTGAGTGTCCTTGAAACTTAGTAGTAGGTCAGTCATCCATGACTTGGCCTAACAATGATACATAGGGCAGTAATCTTGTATGTAACATAAATCTTGTGATATAGCAGCAACCTTGTGATATGACAGTAATCTTGGCAGTAATTTGTATGATGTGTAATGACAAGTACAACAGTAATGTGTGATTAGACTTGACAATGAAATGTAATGGCAGTCACCTTGATATATGGCAGTACTCTTGATATGACAGTGCCCTACACATATAGCAGTGACCTAGTTTATGACAGTCATCTCTATGTAATCTTGAAATGATATGACAGCGATGAATGGCTTATCCCTTTGACTTGATAGTGATAACAGTAACCCCATATATGATGGCCACCTTGTTATATGACAGTCACCTTGGTGTATCTAATTAGACTGTTGAAATTTTCTGACTATAGCAACTTGGTAGCTGATTGCACATCTAGGATACATCAACAATGGTTGGATACTTAAATTGTCTTGAAGTTTGCATTGAAGGATATGACAGTGAAGGTGTATTATGCTACAGCTAGGGTTTGAACTTTGAGTAGGGTTTGTTCTACAGGTTCAGATGATGAGGCAAAACAACAGAATTGTTGATAGCAGTATTTGAGCATTGATAACAAGATGCTAGGGTTTACATGTTGAGCAAAGCTAATGTTGTGTGTTTGGAAACATGAATGAAAATCTTTAAAATTATGTTTTTTATAGAAAAAAAATAATAATAATAATAATAATATATATATATATATATATATATATATAATATATATATATATATATATTATATAATATTTAATGTATTCTTTACAACAACCGAGTCACTGAAATCGAGCCAGCAGAGTCGATACCGAATCGGAGTCGGAGTCGGAGTCGACCCTCGGCCGAGTCGGAGTTTTAAAACATTAATTATCACATGTTTCTCCTCGATTCTTGGTCCATGGTGGAGTCCATGTCACTCTTTAACTCCTTGATGATTTTCCACTCATTTCCACATCATTTAGCATGTGTGGCTATTTATTTTCTCCAATTTATTTAATTGTTGGGATAATTTATTACCACGCATTCCACAAAACTTAGGAAAAGTGGGTTTTGAGAGTGTATAACTTATTTTTCCCTCAAGTTCTGTCATAGTAGAAAGTTGAGGGTGAGGGGTGTAATTTTGAGCACACATATACCATATAACTTCTCTAGACATCACTTATTACATTTTACATTCAGAATTTATTCAAATTTTCGCCTTGCAAGAAATTAAACAAAAAAATAAAACAAAACTGACCCCTAAACCTATTCAAATTCCACAAAATTTTACGAGTGATCTAGTACGGTAATACACAATGACTCTAGACACTAGGATTCACGCAAGGTCTCGTCATCAAGCCGCACTCCAACTTTGGGGCTATGCTTGGAGGAAAAAACTCAATTAATTATTAAGTCCTCAAAACCACATAATAATTAACCAACTAAAAAAAAAAAACTCACAGAGTAAACTCACTTGATGACCAAGTCCCAAGTTACTAAGCTTATTACATGACTCAACTCATCACACTAGCATCACGTTACATCATCCCCACAGGGCTTGTGGAATCCGAGTGCAACATGAGAAGAAAATAAAAAGAAAAATAGAGTTAAAAAACTTTGATGATATATGAACTATGATGGTACATAAAGCCTCTGACATATCCTCAAGCGTGGAGTCTTCAAAAAAATTAGGTGCATCTCATCTTAACTCATTTTATTTCTTAAGTTTTCTTACTTGCAAGTTTATATCGTGTACTTGTTATGGTGAACATCTATTGAAGTTATCATTTTCATTGTTGAAGAATCTTCTTTGAGCAAGTACAATATCTTTCTTTTTGCAAGAAAAGTTTTGGTTTATTTCATTTCATTTTGCAAGTTATTTAAATTTCTATTTTACAAGTTTTTCAAACATGAATGATAGTATTTTGGCTTAAGGCATCTCTTTGTAGTTTATATGTTGCAAGTTAATATTTCTTAATCTAACATTGATTTGTTTTACAAGATTACTTGTTTTATTTCATTTGAGCAAGTGTTTATTATTTTGAAGCAATTATTAAGGCATTAGTTTTACATGTTTATCTTTTGAATGTGTTGATGATCATTGAGAATATCTTTCATTCCATATATTGTATTGTTCATCATACTTGTTGAACTTGCTCATAATCTTGAAGTAGTCCAATTGACTTTAGATCTCCCAAAAACTTGTATCATTTTCATCTAACTTTTCATTAGGGAACGGTCACCTTCCTTAACTTACCTAGGAGAGAGTTTTAACAGAGAGAGTTGAGAATAGGTGACATCCCCATCTCTTAGTTTTGCAACCAAGCCAGACCTTGTGGGGTTAAGAGTTTTTCCTCACTAACTTAGGTGTGTTTGCTAGGCGGAAACAACAAGACCCACACAAGCCCAAAAATTAAATAAGAAACATTAATATTAGTTTCTTAATAATCATTGATTCGCTACATGAGAACTATTTCAACCTTTCCCTTCTAACTAACACATATGAAACAAATTCATGTGCAACTCACAAGACAAGTTTTACACTCTCACTTTCTGAATCTATAAAAGAAACAAGACTAATTCCAAGGGATACAAGAGAATCTTCATTAGCAACATTGTATCTTCAATTTAGGTCAATTTCCAGAAGGTCAAATCAAGTTTCGGCATCCTTACCTTTCCTAGACTTTTAAATTTTTCCTACAGTCTTTCGAGACATCAACCAAGACTATTAGACTAAAGTTTATGGAGACACTTAAAGACTCTCTTGATGAGGAAGTGAGATGCCATTTGTTGAATTAGAGCATCTAATCTAATCCTTAATATTGTTGTCATTCACAAGAGAATAGAACAAACCAACACAAACCCTAATTCCACCTTTAGACAAAGTTGAAGAAAAGAACATGATTCAGAATTATACATGGAAAGGAAAGTAAAGATGGATATTTTCACACATGGCAGCAAAGAACAAATCATTGGCAGCATTTTTTATTGATCGTTGTTTCTTGAAGAATATAAAGTTAGAGAAGAAAGTAATTATGACTTCAAAGGGAGCTAGAAGCAGATAAAAACCTATGTTGCATGGGAACCCGTCCCCCCCAAAAAACACTTTGTCCCTTGCGTCTCCACGTTCCAGGGACTTAAAAACGCCTAGGAAATGTTCCAGAATAACAGGGGACCACATTAGGGACTTGGGGACTTTTAAGGCGTTCCCAATCTATACCTCACTCAAATCGGGGACTTTTTTGATCAATTTCCGTCGTCCCTCAAAAAAATCAAGGACATTTGACCGGTTGATAAACAAACATTAAAATATTTCGTGCTATATATAAATCCTAAGATGCCATCTAAACCCTACGCGGCATAACATTTCAGATTTCCTTTGTTTCCTTATTTCTTTGAGCGATGACAACATACCTTTTTAAGTTTTTTACTCAACGGTTGCGATTCACAGTGTATAACATTGTGGTTGTCGTTGGCACTAAGTCGTTCCTCATTCCTTCTTCAATAGTGCAGTTCCCAGTAGTCTATTCATGGTTCTCCGATTCTTCAACAATGCAACAGCAAATTCGTGCTTCCATATTCAACAACGCAGTAGCATAGTCGTGGTTCCATCTTCAACAACATGCAGGTATGTCAACTCACAGCATTTGCCATTTGGCATTTACGATTTATATAGAGAGTAATTTCTCGGTTTTGTTATCCAAGAAATTTTTGTTGTGATAATTTAGACAATCAATTTAGATAACACTTGATCAGCTGAACTAGGCTTAAACATTAAACTTTAAAAGCTGGCAGTTCTCATGAATTCAACTCAATGATCATTGTGATGGTTACGATGTACACTTTAGAGATACATCCAGATTCGACCGCTCTAAATCAGTCGCTATAGCCACAATACCACTCAACCTTCTCTAAATAAGTTGCTACAGGTGCAGCCTCTTATTCCTTGAGCTGCTTCAAGCGTATGGGATGATGTTCCAAATCTGGAATACTGAATATATATTTCAGACTCATGTACTTGAGCTGCTAGAGGTCTAGGGACTAATGTTTCAGATTTGAAACATTGGCTTCTTGGTTCAGCACCTCGATCCCCTCTTAACTGGTGGTTGGTACCAAAAATTACTAGATATTTCAAGGGTTCGGTCCCTTCCTTCTTCATAGATAGAGATGGATAATGGGTGCCAACTTAGTCCACTTCTACTACAATAATATGGCTCAAGAAGATGTTAAATTTTAACACAGTAAAGAACCCTGTTTCAGCTCTGCTTTCTCACAAACTAAAATACCATGTTTCAGCTTTGTTTCTCACAGGGAAAACACCCCTTTTCAACTCTGATTACACACACCCAAAAAGACAGCATGAGCCTCTCACTTTACACACACAACAAATAGAAAATAACTTTTTAGAGTTTGAACAGAAGCATCTTTCATTTTCCTTGAAAACATGAATTCCAATTGTTTGAATCTTAATCTTACAAATTCTTTTGAATTTTCATATGGATATCTCTTCTTCTCCATCTCCTCAATCTGAAATGAGGTCACCTCCAAATACAATGCCTGATCCAACTGAAGACTCAGCTTACAGTGCCATCAATGTCAAGAAACCATTGCTGCAATATGACAAAAAAACCACCCAAAACAAGAAGCAAAATAGTGGTGGTTCACAGCAATGGTTATGCAAACTTTGCAACCATGTATTTAATGGAATCTACACTAGAGTTTACCATCATTTATTGGTTATTACGGGGATGGAGTTAAAATATGCACTTGCTAATTGGAGAAAAGAGTTGAAATGACAAGACTTCACATGATTGCCACTTGTGGGACTATTATTGAAGAGATAGAGGAGGACAAATCTGCCATTTTTAAAAAACCAAAAGTTCTCGGTTCAATGGAGTTCTCTCAAGGAGCAGTCAATGACAATGATGAACTTGATTCAATTCAGGGTCCTTGTAACACTATGACAAGTAGGAAAGTTGTTGTCATAGAGATGTTCAATACACAACGCAAGGATGAGGCAGATGATGCAATGACAAAATTTTTCTTTGCTAATGGAATTTCATTTAATGCCACCCGTTCTCCTCTCTACAAAGAGATGATGAGGAAATTCATTGTTGTTGGCCCATCATTTCAACCCCCTGGCTATAATAAAATGAGGACAACTTTGCTAGATAGAGGGGTCTCAAAGATGCAAGGGTCGATGGAAGGCGTTAGGAAATCATGGAGTTTTTATGGATGTTCAGTTGTCATGGATGGTTCGACAAATATTCAACAAAGGCCTTTGTTGAACATCATTGTCACCTTTCAAGTGGGCCATATTTCTTAAGGGCAATTGATTGTACTGGAAAGTTCAAGGATGCAATTGAAGAGATTGGTCCTACAAATGTAGTTCAAGTTATCACAGAAGTTGCACCAGTTTGTAGGTCTACGGGGTTAATGATTCAAAACAAGTATAAGCATCTATTTTGGACTCATTGTTGTGTGCATGCTTTGAATAATGCACTCAAAGACATTGGAAAAATTTATTGGATCACTCGCATTAGTTTGGATGCAAGAGAGGCACAAATGTTTATTTGCAACCACCATGCCTTTCTAGCTATTTACAGGATTTATGCAAAAAAATAGTTCTTGAAACCAACAGATACAAGTTATGCCACTTATTTTGTTCTTCTTGATCATATGCTAGAGGTGCAACAAGCCTTAAAGGCCACTATTATCAGTTCAAAGTGGTCTACATGGGGGGAATCCAAAACAGATCAAGGAAAGAAGATAAGACAAATGCTTTTGAATGAGGAATGGTGGCTTGATGTGAAATACATTGTCTCTTTCACATATCCAATAGTGGAGCTCATAAGGTATGTAGATTCAGATTCCCCTAACCTTGGGGAAATATATGAGTCAATTGACAACATGATTGGACGTGTCAAGTCCATTGTACGTCAGAGGGACCCCTCTTTGGAATCTTTTAATGAAATCCAAAAGTTGATAGAGAAGAGATGGAACAGGATGAACACAACTCTTCATATGGTTGTTTATGCACTTAATCCAAAGTGGTATGTGGAAAGGGAAGGCAGAGTTGCACCAATAGATGATCCTGAAGTGAAACTAGGATTTATTGAAGCCATACAGAAGATGTATACAGAGGACCAAGCAACCATAATTCGAGAACAATTTCTTGACTTTGCAATGTTCAATAGCCCCACTTTCACTATTTCTACAAAGAAAGACTTGATGGGTATGGCACAGAGAAGTCCTAGTGGATGGTGGAGGATGTATGGGGACCAAACTCGAGAAATATGCACACTAGCTATGCGTTTACTATCTTGGGTTGCTAGTTCCTCAGCGACAGAAAGGAACTTATCCACATATAGTTTTATCCACTCTATTAAGAGGAATATGCTTACCTCTAAAAGAGCGGAAAAACTAGTTTATATGCATAGCAGTCTTCGTCTTCTTACAAGGAAAACACCAGAGTATTTACAGGAACCAGCAGCACAATGGGATGTGGATCCTGAGGATCCTTCCCATATTGATGATGAGGTGGATGATCCATCTCTCCAGGGAGGATTGGTAAATGTACCATTCGATGGCATCGAATTGCAATTGCAGGGCATTGATGATGATGACAGAGAAGGAAGTGAGGCTCAAGCATTTTTGGACAACATTAATGCAAAGGATCTAAATTTATGAGTAGCTTTAGCCTTCATGATAGTATGGCCATTGAGTCAAAGATTTCAATGGCATTTTGAGTACTTAACTTATTATGATGTATTTTCCATTTGGCACTCACAATATGTATATTTTGAATTTGGAACTATTATCTATGCTTTTCCTTCGAATATATAATCATCATCTACTAAGTTTTTAGACAATTCAAGATTTTCCAACTTTTAAGTGTTATCTTTTTGGTATTTTTTTTAATTTTATAATTACTAAGATGAATAGATTTCTTAACTAGCTAGTGTTTATTTCAATGTGTTCTACTTATCAAGTTACCATTCATGTTCATGGCATATGCATATTATGTTTTTTTAAATATTTATTATTTTTAAAAAATTTAAATATATAAAATTGTTGTCCCCAACCAACCGTCCCCTGAAAATTTGAGGGTGCACTCTAGTCATCCCAGAAACTCGTTCCCTCGTTCCCAATGTCCCCCCGTCCCCAAAGCCGATGCAACATAGATAAAAACTTGAGGGATCTTACCATTTGGAGCAGCATCGATTGTTTTGGAAACTCTGATAACAAGGAACGACATCAATATTCGTTGGGATATGGCATGGCTTCCAAGAAGAATATATATTGGAAGGCAGAAAAGGCAACAATTTGATACAAGAAGTCACGAGACAATTTGTTGATCACTTGACAACATGACGGATTTGATATGGATTCAAAAGAAACCCACACACCTTAGCCGAAAAGAGGGAATTATAATTGGTTTAGCAGGAAGTTGAAGAGTTATGATATTGTTGTACCAATAGTTGATTGGTTCAATTCAAAAATGCATTGATTGAGTGACAGTACTAACGTTGATCGAGATATTATTGATGTATAGAAGTTAATATAATGTCTTGGAAAAACATGAGAAAAATCTTATTTCGAAGAAAGGCTTGTGCAATCAACCATCAAGAAGTTTGGCTCCATAATATGTTTCATGAATTACTTGATTGATTGTTGAAGATCCAGGAAGGTCAAAACTCGTTATAACATGATGCAAATAAGGATCCCAGCAGCTACAAACAAATCTCCACAAAAGAACATGTAGCCAATGCTTTGATGATTATTTTTGAGACAAGATTAGGCTTTTTGTTTCTCCCTGTTTGAGAGGGAGTGATGATGGACATCGTATTCTCCATGTGTCATGCACTATGGCCAGGACTAATAGTCGTAAGCCTCATGCAAGCACTGGTTGGGAGAATGGAGGATTTCATAAGCATCAAGAATCGATACTCCTTGAGAAATAGTATCCAAGATAGGAGTAATCCCAAGGACCGATACTCTTCGAGGATAAGGTATCCAAGATAAGAGTAGTCCTGAGTAATGTTGCACGAAGCGGAAGCGTTTTTTGGAAGCGGGGACGCCGAAGCATCATTTTCCAAAAATCTGGGAAGCGAAGCGTCCGCGGAAGCGTCTGCTATATATATATATATATATATATATATATATATATATTATATTATATTTTGCATTTATACTCAAAAAAACATCCCAAAATACCAAATTAATGTAGAGAGACATGAAACATGCATATTTTTGCATTAATCAAGATAGATATAACATCCATTGTACATTAATGATTAATTATTCGAAGCGAATCAACAATCCTAGAATCTAGATTCTTCTCCCTCTTGTCTAGCCCTTGCCTTCTACCTCGATTGCTAGGGATATTAAGTCACACATGCCCAATTTTGATCAAACTAACCTAATTCAAGACTTAAAATATGGTAGAAAAAGCTTAACATGCTGATCGATGATTTTGACTTGATTTGAAAGGTAATTTTTTGCTAAAGCGGCGTCCCGCGGGACAAAGGAGTTCAACAATTAACAACCACCAACACTAGGGTACATATAGGGCTTGGTGCTCTATTGATTAAATGCTAATCGCATACCTTTCATACTTGATATAATCTAATGAAATGCCACAATCCCATTGATCCTGGAATTCCTGAAAATGTTAAGTCTGTTGAATTTTGAATAGGATATGAAATTATATATTTCTCCATATGAAGTCCAATGAGGTTGGAACACTTTCAAACTCCTGAGTCATTTCATGGTAATGTTAAAAATTTAAGTAAAAGGATGAAAATGAAAATAAAGGAGAATGTCACTTTTACTTTAAGAATTTAACATTACCATGAGGGAGCATCTGCTATATTTATATTTTTTGTTGCCTTCATTTGTCACCCTAACCCAACAAGCAAACTCACCTAAGATTAAAGAAAAAAATTAAAAAAATTAAAAAAAAAAAAAAAAGAAGAAGAAAAAAACGATTTTCTAAACGCTTTTCCTGAAGCTTTTCTGGAAGCGTACGCTTCCTCCTCCGAAGCACCATGCTAATGACGCCTGAAGCGTCGTACGAAGCGCACTTCGGCGCTTCTGTACCACACTTCTGAATTTCCAGGAAGCGACGCTTCCGAACAAGCTTCCTAGGCACTTCCGTATGGGACGCGCTTCGGGGCTTGGAACCATTAAGGGGGGGAGGGGGCACTTCGTGCAACATTGGTCCTGAGGACCGATATTCTTCGAGGATAGGGAATCCAAGATAAGAATAGTCATGTTAGGGAAAACTTGGTGAACATCCGAGTGGGGTATGTGCCTCAAGAGAGGCGGTGGTGGTGTCCAAATTTATGCCTCTTGGCATTGCGTTTTGGTCTAGTGGAGATATAAAGCTTGTTATTCAACGCATTGCTATGTTTGATAATGTTGGTTATGATGATGAAGATCCTTACTAATCTAAACTCTTCTTATGAGAATATTTCAATTTGAGCATATTCTAATATCCTGTTGGGTCATTATGAATACCTCCCTAGTTAACAGGGAGTGTTGAAAAATGTAGCTAGGTGAGGTCTTCATAATTATCATTGCCCTTGTATCAACATGTATTTCATGTAAAAACAAAAAGAAGAAAAAGAAAAGAAAAAAAGATTATTATTATTATTTTCTAGTCAAAGCATGTTCTCCATGCTTCTAGGTTTTATTGAGTAAAAAACAAAATTTGTCATGTGTCAAAGTCCCATTTGGAATATTTGTAAGAGAAAAAAAATGAGTCAAAAGAGTAATTTTGTCCTCCATAAGACCAAGTCAGCCCTCCTAGACAAGTCGGCCCCGAAAGGCACCTATTCGACCTCACGGTTGTGTATATATAGAGAGCAATTCGACCTCATATGAGCACCAATTCATCTTGTTGACCACTCTATTTCAACGACCCCATAGCAATACACCTCTTTTTTCGTAAAAGGGATCTATCATGTTTAAATGTTCTCGCCTTTCAAATTTCATCATCAATCGACAATTTTGTTAAAGATGTAAAACCATTTTGCATGATTATAATGTAAATGATTTTAGTAAGACCATCATGTATGTAACAACCTAGGTAAGCATAATATTCTGACGACGATTTCTACCTTAGGAGGTTTTTGTCTCACTGATTCATCTATGTTTATAGACACAAAAGATCGGCGGAGTTTTTCCCTCCAACCTCACGCCAAAGCTAGGGTGGATTTTGTCAACAAGATATTAAGTGAGTCCTACTGTTTTTTATCGAGTCTTTGTAGAAGTAATTTGCGAATAATCCTGGCTAATTGGCTAGATTATTGTATTATAGATTACTTGATCTACTGGATCATATTTTTGTGTCGCAAAAGTGGGTAAAGTTGAGGGTCTACAAAGAACAGGTATTCCCCCTTTATGTATTGTAAAATCTTGATGTAAAAAATATTTAGTGCATGGTCCCTTATAATTAGACACCATGGTAAAATATTAGAGGGTTGGAAATATTATTAATCCCCTCATTAGTTAGTTAATTAAATTTTCTGGCAAAATTAAATTAAATCATAAGCCAGAAATTTAATTAATTTTGTGTCCTGGGTAAAATTAATTTCTCAAAAGGTGAATGTTGGGTCCCTATAATACTAGTGATTACCCCATTACCATTGTAGTTGTACCCCTTATTAATATTGTTGTACCCCTATTGTCTCCATATTGTTATTACTGTGCCCCATAGAATCCTCTATTGTTATTTTTTTGTGCTTTATATTATTATTGTTAGGTCGGCTAGGTTATATTGTGACTCCTTAGACTCCTATATATAGAAAGGAGATTTTGTCATTTGTATCATCCAAGAATTGTTCATTTATGTAATGTAAAAGAGGTTGCCCCCTCGAAGAGGCCGAATTCTAAGGCGTTGATCTATCTTTTCTATCTTTTTTCGAACTGGTTTCATAACATTTGGTATCAGAGCTTTGGATTCTAGGGTTTCACTGCTACAAACAGGTCATCGTGCCATTTTCGCTATAACTTTTTTTCTGCGACATTTCAGAAGCTCAAAAAAAAACCCCATTTGAGAAGAAATCGCGTTGAATCTCGGGTCCGAATTTCATAACATTTCGCACTATATTTACGGAGATATGATCTGAGGAAGTTGGTCTTCTTGCAGACTTCTGAATTACATTCCAAACAGGTGACCTGGGGAAAATCGTCATAACTTTCTCTCTGAGCATCGGATTGAAATTTCGTAAGAAAGTGCAGAAAGAGGACGGACTATAGTTTCTTGTATGTATTTTTTTAGAGCCAAAAGTTGAAAAAGTGACTCGTGGTACGTCATACAAGTTCGCTATACTGAAATAGTCTATAAGTAGGTCATTGTGGGAGATTTCGCATAACTCTTCCTTGGAGAATCTAATTTGGATCAGACTGGTGGCATTGGAAAGAGGACACAAAGGGCTATTGCAAGTTGCAATTTCAGAATTAGATGATCCGAAAGTACAGAGATACATCAGAGGCAATATCGAGCTACTACAAAGTGAAAAAAAGTGTGTAGATTCTTTTAAATTTTTGCTTAAGATTGGTTTGAAAATTTATTTTGAAGGAATTCAAAGGGCATAGTAGAGAATTATTATCGGTGACTGATGCCTCGAGGAAAGAAAATGCAAACACCTAGTAAGGAACCTGAAAACTCTAGCATGACTCATGAAGAAAAGGAAGAAATGCTACATGATATATCAAAATTACAAGAACAAGTGCAACAAATGTCACGCTCAAAAGCTAAGCGAAGCTAAGATAAATGGCGTGAAATCTAAGATAAAGGGCATGGAAGCTAAGATGGATCATTTGAAGATAGATTTGAAAACAGAGTTGAAGACAGACATGGCAGGCAGATTTGACAAATTTTCTACAAGAAATACTTACTAATGGTGAAAGGGGAGTAAAGCAAACTCATGATGCAAACAAAGGAAATGTTAATCATGATTTCATAGACTCTAATGTTGGATCGAAGACACACCATATTCAATCGATAGGAGGAAGTTTGATGGCAAGGATCCCGCAACATGGATATTACAGATGGAGCAATTTTTCGATCTCAATAATGTGCAAAACACACAAAAGGTACGTATTGCAACTTTATATTTGCAACCAAATCAGTTTGGATGGTATCAATGGCTTTGCTCTCGTAAACAATTTATCACTTGGGCAATTTTTACGGAAGAATTTTAATAGCACATCATAACGATACAAAAAGCAACATTTTTTTTAGCCAATTGATAAGTCTCAAACAAAAGGGTTCAATAATGGAGCACATTGAGGAGTTCCAAAAATTGAACATAAGAGTAAAAAATATTCCAGAGGA
>APFE030079526.1:36612-91449 GCA_000404065.3 Pinus taeda | reverse complement strand
ACAATTATATGCAAAAAGATCCAAATGTTTCTTTGGAGTACAAGAGGTGGAATATTTGGGTCATATTGTCTCTCATGAAGGAGTTAAGGTAGACCCTAGCAAAATTAAAGCCATTAAGGAATGGAAAATCCCCACAACCATAAAGCATATTCAACGATTTCTCGAGTTGGCAGGGCATTATCGCAAGTTTGTTAAGAATTATGGGAGAATAGCAACACCTCTAACAACAATATTGAAGAAACATGCATTTTCATGGACTCGAGAAGCAACAAAGGCCTTCGAACATCTTAAAGAGGCAATGTGCCAAGCACCTGTCTTAGCTACACCGGACTTCACAAAAACCTTTATTGTGGAATGTGATGCTTCAACAAATGGAATTGGTGTTGTTTTAATGCAAGATGAAAGACCTATTGCTTTTGAAAGTTGTCCAATCAAGGAAAAGTTTTTACACAAAGCTATTTATGAGAAGGAAATGTTGGCAATACTCCATGCACTTAAGAAATGGGGACCCTATCTAATGGGAAGACACTTCAAGGTAAAAAAGGATCATGATAGCCTTAAATACTTTTTAGAACAAAGATTATCCTCTGAAGAGCAACAAAAGTGGGTCACAAAGATGTTGGGTTATGACTTTGAAATCATCTACAAAAAAGGGAAGCAAAATGTGGTGGCAGATGCACTCTCAAGAAAGGATGAGGATGTGGAAGCATTGTTGTGTGCCATTTCTATTATCCAACCAGATTGGATAACGAAGCAAGGGAGGAATGGAAGAATGATGAAGAAGTTTGGGCACTTATTCGAAAATTACTACAACAAGGTTCCAGTACGTCTGATACATTTAGCTGGAAAAATGATTCGTTATGGTACAAAGATCGCTTATACCTCTGTAAGAATTCCCAGCTAAAACAAAAGATTCTTATGGATTTGCACACTTCTCCCTTAGGAGGGCACTCAAGATTTTTAAAAACTTACCACAGGGTTAAGAAGGAATTTTTTTGGGATGGCCTTAAATCAGATATTCAAAAGTTTGTGGCGGATTGTTTGGTTTGCCAACAAAATAAAGTTGAAACAATTAAGACACCGGGGTCTATTACAACCTTTATCCATTCCAAGCCAACGTTGGGAGGAGGTTTCAATGGATTTTATTATAGGTTTACCCAAGTCTGAGGGAAAGAGTGTCATCATGGTGGTAGTTGATAGACTTACCAAATACGCACACTTTTGTGCATTATCACATCCATTTAAAGCCAGTACAGTTTCTACTGCATTTATGAAACAATTCAAAAGCTACATGGAAACCCAAAGATTATTGTAAGTGACAGAGATCCCATTTTCACTGGAAATTTTTGGACAGAATTATTTTCTTGTCTTGGTACTCAGTTAGCTCATAGCTCATCTTATCATCCTCAATCTGATGGGCCAACTGAGATAGTAAACAAATGTTTGGAAGGATATCTTCGTTGCTTTGTATCTGATAAATAGACACAATGGGTCAAATGGTTGCCTCTGGCTGAATGGTGGTATAACACTTCCTTCCATACAGCAACAAAAATGACCCCATTTATGGCACTTTATGGGTATCAACCACCATCCATCACATCATATTTAAGAGAAAATTCTAAGGTTCAAGCAGTGGAACATCACATCGAACATCAACAACAAGTCCTCCAACTCTTAAAGGATAACCTCGTGTTGGCACAAAATAGAATGAACAACAGGCAGATCAACATCACAGTGAAAGAAGTTTTGGTGTAGGTGATTGGGTATTCCTACGGCTACAACCATATAAGCAAATGTCCCTCAAGCAAGCTAAGAAGGATAATAAATTATCACCAAAGTATTATGGTCCGTACAAGGTGTTGCAAAGATTGGTACTATGGCATACAAATTGGAGCTTCCTGCAGCTTCTCGATTGCACCCAGTTTTCCATGTTTCATGTTTAAAGAAGGTTATAGGCGATAAGCTTCCAATTCAAACAATATCGCCAGAACTTGACGAGGAAGGAAAAATTATATTGGAACCAGAAGCAGTCACAGAAACAAGAACTCAACAGCTACGAAATCGATCAATTTCAGAGTATCTTATCAAGTGGAAGAACTTATCTGCTGAAGGTTCCACATGGGAGGATGAGAATTTTATACAGAAGCATCCAGAACTACTCAAGCGTTGAGGACAACACTTTTTTGAAGGAGAGGGGCATGTTGGGTCCCTATAATACTAGTGATTACCCCATTACCATTGTAGTTGTACCCCTTATTAATATTGTTGTGCCCCTATTGTCCCCATATTGTTATTACTGTGCCCCATAGAATCCCTCTATTGTTATTTTTGTGGCTTTATATTATTATTGTTAGGTCGGCCGGGTTATATTGTGACTCCTTAGACTCCTATATATAGAAAGGAGGTTTTGTCATTTGTATCATCCAAGAATTGTTCATTTATGTAATGTAAAGGAGGTTGCCCCCTCGAAGATGCTAAATTCTAAGGCGTTGATCTATATTCTCTATCTTTTCTTGAGCTGGTTTCATAACAGTGAAATTTGTGGGTTTTAAAGAAGTTGATTTTTGGAGGTCCCCGACGAAGGGAATATTGAGGAAATCAAGAAAATTAAGACCCTTGGGCCTTGGTGGTCAAGTCAAAGTCAATTTTTTTAGGAAATTAACTCAAAATAACTAATTTTGAATTAATTAAAAATCAATTAAATGTTAAATTCGTTTTTTCCTCAAAAATTAAATAATTTCGATGGTAATGATTAAATATTAGTTAAATCTTTATGAAAGATCGAGATTAATTTGAGAAAGATCAAGCCAACTAGTCATTGGAGATTTTACCTATAAATTAGAGGTCAGTGTTAATATGTTTTTTCATCCGATCTCTGAAACATGTATTAAGCTCTCATGGTCTCTTGTATACATTTTAGAATTAATGCAAAAGTCTTTGAGGTTTCAATGTGTTGTGGTATTCTTCTTCACAAATTTATGGTAACATTGTTTTAATTTCTGCTAAATGTTATGTGAAAACTATCAATCAATAGTTCTTTTAGAATAATCTACATACAAGTATTTTATTCAGTTTGTTGTATCTAGGGTACCATTCTTAATTTTCATCGAAGTAGCAGTTATCTCTATTTCTTCAAAATTTCATTGTTGTTCTATTTCTTTACTTGGTTTGATGGTTGAACTAGCGTTTGCAAGAGATATTTCAGCTTTTCATTGAGCGTTTAGCAATAGTTCTCGATTGGACCAGCCAACTCTCAGCATATATTTTTTGAAGAGCCTACTTCACATAAGCTTCAGAACTTATCTTAAGTTTAAATTATTTTTCTTGCAGGGTGTTTCTGAGCTAGTACCTCTCCAAAATTTTCAAAACTTAATTTTTAAATATTTTGTGGAAGATTGATAGATCTAGCTATTGAGAGCCTTAGATTATCATCTAGGAGAGAAGTTGGACTCATACTCCTCAGATATGATAGATCTACCATCTTTGTCCATAGATCTGCAAGCAAAAACAATGTTTTCTGACTTGGGTTTTTAGGGTTTTATTTATTTCTGTATATCTGTGTTCAAGGTGTTTTGTTTTCATTTTTACAGGTGCATACCTCAAGGAAAAAATTATATTTGAAGCCAGATCTAGGCCCTAGAGGGTAAGATCTAGTATCAATATCATTTTGCAGGGGCACTAATCCAAATTATTTTATGTTTGAGGGTTTCAAAATCTAGACCTGAGGGTTTTATAGGTGTTTTGAGGACAAGTCTAAAGCAGAAAAATATATCACTTTAATCAAAAAAATCTGGGTTTATTTTGGGGTTCTTAGGCTACCACTTTTTCTCATGTCTGATGCCTTATTGAGCCTCTCTTTTTTGCTGTAATTTTCCCCTTTCGAAAATTTTCGAAATTGTTTTTCGTTTTCTCCTTTTTGTGTTCATCCTCTGCGAAATCCGAGCTCAAGTACCTCCATCTGCGTCAACCCTCCACCTTTTTCCCTTCGCCCTCGAATCCCTTCATTTGCGTGCTAATTGTTGATCTACCACAGCTCTAGCTCATTATCCTCCCTCGACATGTGTGTTCTCTCTTCCTGTAAAACTCGCAGTCATCACTCCCTCCTTTATCCCTCGTCGCTGCTCACACTTCCTTTCTCCTATTCGCTACCATTAATCGTGTGCTCTCCGTCATCAACCCGCAGTTGTTACTCCTTCACTTTCATCTGCACAACTCCATCCCCCCTGCCCCCGCTTTTCGTTTCCAAAACTCCTTTGCCCTCAAACTCCATACGTTGTCGCTGCCCTTCCTCTTCAACTTACACCAAACAAAACAATTTGATTTCTTACCCTTACTTTGTTTTATTTTCTTTTCATTTAGGTTAGGTTTTTGTTTTTTTATATAATTCGATTTTCTTTTGTGTTTGATTCCCACATTTTATTTTTGGTTTCCATTTCTATTTTTTTGTGTTAACTTTTTTTCAAATATAAACTCAGAAAATTTAAAAAAAATGATTTTAATTTGTGATTTTAATATTTTTTTTAATTTCGAATTTCATTTTGCTTTTCCTTTTTTTGTTTTGATACTTTTTATGACATTTTGATTTTGTTTAAAATAAAAACGAAAAATAAAAATTCAAAAAAAAAAAAAAAAAAAAAAATCCATTTCCAGTTTTTGTTTGACTTTAATATTTCGAAAGAATTAAATCAAAAGACAACTTTGTGCTCTCACGCTAAAATTTTTATGTGGCCTTTGGCCCATTAAAATTTAATTTATTAAAGCCTTCTGATTTTTTTATTTTTGTCACATTAAAAAACTTAATTAATCATTTGCCACATTAAATTTACTTCATAAAACTTAACACATTAAAAATTTGCGTAAGCAATAATTAAATTTTTAATCTAAAGTTCCTTCTTAGTGTCTTTTTGTGTTATGGGTAAAATTTAAAGGGAATTTTTTGTGGTATTGAAATTTTTATTTCTCTATAGTCAAACACGCTTAGATAATTTTTTTAAATTGTCTCTAAGATTGACTACAGGAGAACGACAATTTTTTCTAGATTTGAGTCACTAAAAAAAATCATTTTAATTCTAGAAATTCTAAGTGTTGTAGCATCTAAATTTCATAGTTCTTCATGGTATTTAAATTTTTCAAAATTTAATTGCTAGAATGTTTTGCATGCTAAGGTTATTTGGAGCATTTTCTTATGTTTTGAACATCTATTTAGATTGCTCATTGTTTTAAATTAGCTCCAAGTATAATCTAATTACTTGAATCATTCGATGTTTATTGCATGTTAAATATTTTGCAAATATTTCAAGTAATTATTAAAGTACTATGTTGTGGAATTGTGATAAATTGCATATCTTTTGTTTCCTAAGCTGAGTGTTCTTTGAGCATCTGTTGGTATTGATATTAAATTGTAAAGAAGTTTTTGTTCTCTTTGAGCTATAATTGTATTAAAAAGATTTGAAGTAAACTTGTGGTTTAATTGTGATATTTTAAGGGGTTTATCTTTAAGTCTTTGTCTAGTGAAGTGAAAATTTCATTTTGATGATTAGGGGGCCTTTCGCAGCATAAGTGTTTCTAATCCTTGAATCTAGCTTCATCTCATCATATCGTGCATTTACATATTAATTTAATTTTGCATAACTAAAATTTACTTCCAAGCACAAACTTGGTCAATAAAGAGTTGGGTACCCATCCATCATCACTTGAGAAGCCTACTTTTAATAATACTTAAAATGGGGACCTTGCAGTCGTCAGAGCCACAACTTTCTGCAGCGTTGGAGGCACCGAGTATGTTACATTTTGATGGAGAGGTATCGTTAATCACACCTTAGTGTGCTTCACCTTATCTTCTCTCTACCAATTACTATGAAATCAAGCTCCATATAGAAAGGATCGAAGGGTTTAAACTTAGATAGGCATTTAACTAAAATTAACCAAAGATTCTTGCATCTCACATTAGTTTTAGGATCTACATTTCATATAAGATAGTCATTCATCTCAGCAGCTTTACTAATCAATTACTTGGTCTTAATTTCCCTAGCACGATCGTTGACTCCATAAAGCACTAGTATCAATCATTTAAATTTAATCAAATCCTACAAGTCTTGCTAAATCTTAATCAAGTACTTGGTCGTTTCATTGTGTCTCCCGAATAGGTTGGTTCCCAACTCGTTCCTCGAAATTAAATTTCCGTAAGGTCTAACCCCCTTAGCCTGATGTAGAGAGAGCTTAAACAAAGAGAATGGGGATTAGGGGGACAGCCCCGATCTGAGTCGTTGTCGCGGTGCCTAGACATTCTGTGCGACAACACATCTCATTGATTGATGTCCCAAGAAAGAGAGAACCAAAAAACTAAAAGTCAAGGGAAGAAGAGCAAAGGTCAAAGGGGAGAAATTGTGTTTTTCTGCCCTAATTTTGCCACACAGGTGAAATTTCTAGACTGTTGTAGGGGCCGAATATTTCAGAACTACTACTAGGCTTAAATTTCAGAGTTTGACCATATTTGAAAAGAGTTGGCCAATGTTGATTTTGTTGAATTTGACTTGGTTGGGGAAGGTTTGAAGGAGGTTTGACTTGGGTCTTGTGGCAAGATTGGCTCTTAGTTTTTAGGTCTTCGATATCTCACTTTGATCTAATTATATAAGAAAATAAGTTGTTTGGGTTTTCCCCCTTGTGGGGTTTTGCCCTGGCTTGGACCCTAGCTCTTTGTGTTCTTTGTCCCTTGTGATCTTCAAGTTTTATATGTTTTGTAATTGTTTGATGAAAAGAACATAATAAAGGAAATAAGAAGCCAACAACTATTCACAAGCGATTATCAAGTAATAGAAATCAACCTTAATTTTCTAACCTATTGATTTCTCAACAAAGTTTAAGTGTCCAAAGTAGGTAGAAGATATGGCAATCTTATTTGCAATTGAACATTGGAATCTTTCTTTGGAATGGTTAATATGAACATCTTCATGCAAGCTTAATAATTTCTCCCAACACAACATGATAAAGATTAGTGTTTTAATTTGCACAAGTATACTATGAAATACAATCACAAACAACATGTAATCAATTGTTAGAACAAGTTATGCTTTTGAGGAGCTAGACAAAGGTATGATGTATTGGTAAATACTTGTGGAAAGGAAATGAAATGGGGATCCTTGATGGCATGACTCTCAAGGTTAATAGATGCATACGTCTCGCACTATATGACTAACTTTGGAGCTAGGAATTCCTTTCCAAGAGCCTTCTAAGAGAGAGCTTGGAGCGTTGAGTTTCCATTCTTCAACATCATTTAATTACCCCCTTTTCCATTTATTCAAGTGTTGAGTTCAATGAACACGTCCTTTTATTTAGATATTCTTTAGACAAGCCAAAAACTAGGGGAAAGCCTCATAATAATGAGGTGGTATTGACGCTAGCTTCATTTATTATTTAGCAATGCTCTTTGCCTCTTTGCCACTTTAAATAACCTATAGACAATCATGGGCCCTTCCTTTATTCAATTAGGCTTTTCTTTCATGTTTTCATTTTCATACAGACCTTTTAGTAATAGCCTTGGACAATCCAAACATGAAGAGGAGCAACTCATTTTCACAAATGAAATGGAGATAATGGGATAAGGTGGATATCGTTGTGTACAAAGGGGATAAAAACCACTACATTAGCAAGTCACCTAGTAACACAACTTGACTACAAGAGTGACACACTTATATAACAAAATCGTGTCACACATTATATGGCAAGAAAATAATAAATTGGAGGATTATGGTGTGTTGTTAGATCCTATTATGGTAAGCACCATCATCACCGCCCACCAAAAGCCATAATACCATCCAAGTAAACATGTCTACATCACTACCTCATTTTCCCCCAGCGGCAACTCAATTAGTGATGGCCGTGAAAATGAAGTGTCATGTGCGAGGAGGTTCGAGGTTCAAATCCCCATGATTCATCTATGCCTACGAAAGAGGCATACATAGGCACCTAAGGGTCATAGCGATAGCGGTTGGAATTGACCACGTGTGATGCAAGTACGAGACCTACCAAGTTGTTTATTTCTTTAAGCAAATTAACAAAAAAAAAAAAAAAACATGCCTACATCACAATATCCATATGAACATCATTACATTTACAAGCTAAAAGGTGAGGAAGTCATCAAATACATCATGGTTGAGCCACAAAGAAATTGAATGAGAGCATGAATAAGTTGTCTAAAGAGAAAGCTTCGGCAAAGAGTTCTTGCAAATCAACAATATACACCCTTAGGGGCTAAAATTGCACAGACAATAGGCCAAGAGATTGTCTTGTTGTATTTGACGATATGGCGAAGGAGGATGATTTGTACTCTTTATGTTGAAGACCAATCAAACTTTACTAAACTAAGTCCCCAAACCTCAAAACCATATAAAAGTGTGTGCCAAAAAGGGTGTCCATGAGTGACATGTTGGAAGATATGTCCTCAAAATGATTTCGAAAACACTACCTCTCAAGAAGGACAAAGCATCTATAGCCCTTGGTGACACGAGGTTGAAGTTCAAGCTACAAACTAAAGCGAGGTCTTGTGAATTGTACCCTGAAATAAGTACATGTGCTAGTGACCTCAATCTCCTCTCCTCTAGAAAAAAAATGGTGACCAAAAAGGATCTTGTTTGACTTGTTGAAGATTACAACATCTTGTTTGACTTGTTGAAGATTACGAACTTGGTTTTATCCAAGTTGATCGTCAACAAACAAAGTGGTGCAGGAACATCTCTGAGCTAAGACCATTTTTGACATCTTGGGTCAAAAGCTCATTTACTAGAAGAGTTGATTCCCTAATTTGTTTACCAAGCAAAGTTGGGCGCCCTAAGTCATTTAATTTGGAATATTTTCGTTAGAGTCTAGAAGGAACCTAAATTGTTAGGAAGGTGGACGAGTGTCAATTGGTTTCTATTAAAAGAGGATAAATTAGCTAAATTAGGTATTTGTTAGATAATTTAGGAACAAATTGAGTATGTTGGAGTGTACAAAAACTCTATGAAGAGAGATTTCATATGTAATTAAGGGATTAGATTAGAGGAGGGTGGATGAGGGAATCATTTTGTCTTATGGAGGAAGACTGAGCAGAACTATGTAACTATTGATTTCTCTCCATTCCATCAATAATATTCAAAATATTGCCCCTTGGTGTTTTAGACTTTGTGTATTCGTGCTTTTTATGTCGAGCACCCAAAATCGGCTTCCATTTGTAAGTTGACAAGGCAGAAGCGCAGCAACAACATTCGAGTCAGTGAACAAAGACTTAAACAATTGTTTCCTTTTCTAGCATTTTGTGAGTTAATGGCAACGAAAGTATGATCGCCAATGTTTTCTATCTATCTGCCATTGGCCACCGAAGTTAATAAAGGTTTAACACTAAAGAACCATTATCAGTCTGATCCGACAACCGTCAGGCAGTCACATTAACGTACAAAACCTTTTTCTATCTTTTCATTTGTCTATTGACCAACGAGGATAGCACAAACACTGGCCAAAACACCGTTGCTAGTCCAATCCGATAAGTTTCAGTGCTTCTGTTAACTAGTGTGTTGAAAATTTGGTAGCATAGGGATGAATCTCTAAAAATAGAAAGTCTTAAATATAATTTCTAAAAATAAAAAGTCTAAAGATATAAATTCTAAAAAATTGAATTTCTAAAAATATAGTCTAAAAGCAGAATTTCTAAAAATAGAATGTCTCAAGTATGACTTTCCAAAATAGTAAATCACCTTGCATCAATTGGTAATCAACTATTGTTGATGGAAAATCCCTTTTGATCATCAATCAATCCTAATAGTTCAACATCTACTTAATCATCAATATTATTATTGTTATTATTAGCTTATGATACTATCATATTATTACTAAAAAGAAATTCAAGTCACCGAATCATGACTCTCAATAATGTTCTCTTACACTCTCATTAATGCTCTTACACTCTCTTACGCTCTCATTAAAGCATGTCATGAAAGATTCATCTACGCACTTTTTAATGCATATGTTACACTCTCCTTCTTAATGGCATAAGTTACAAAGGCATGTGTACCTTCTTAATGGCATGACTTACATTTCCTAAATGGGCATATGTTACACTCCCTCTTCGCATGCGAGTTACTCCTCCTTTATGGCATGGATTCGTTGATCTTATATATACATGCCTCATTCCTTCTCCCATCACTACTTGTGCATTGTGAAAGAAGAATTCGAACTTGAGAGAGGGTTGGAGACAACTGAAGAAGATTGTGAGAGAGAGACTTGGAGAGTAAGCGCAGAACTTGGAAAGCCAATGTTGATTCAGTGCTTCGGTGTTTCAGTGTTGATCAAGTTGAAGGGAAGGTTGATTCAATGTGTGCATCAGTTGCTACAACGAATAATCTTTATGCTACATCTTGTTCAATTTTGGGTGAACTTACTCATTCTCTTCATCTCTCATTGTATTATGTATCTTTGTTGAACCATTGAATTCCAATAGAAGAAGGATCTGGTTGGGTTTTCCCCTTGTGGGTTTTGCCCTGGTCATTGGACCTAAATTCTTTGTGTCTCATTTTGTTCTTGGTTATCTTTTGTTGTGCATTTGATTTATGTTCTATCTACAATTGTTTATCTAATATTGCAGCATAAAGAATTTTGCGATAAGTGATTGTGACAGTATAAAACATCATAATTTCAACATAATGATCCCAACATAAGGTATTCTACAACAATTGCAGTTTTTTCATCGCCACTACCCTATCAAAAAAGTGTTCGAAGTGTCAACGAGCAGCGAATCAATCTCATCATTTAACAAAGTCGAGAGATATAGATCTTTCCCAACAATTGTCATCAACCACCACCATCGGCCAAATAGGGAAGCGTTGAAAGGTTGCAAGTGTTTTGACAAGGTTGTGGGCAATCTCATCAACAAACAAGTCGATATGCAAAACCTTTTCACAAACAATTGAAGGTTATGTCCTCCACCATCGCCACTTGGTTTTGTTCATCACCTCAAGTTGTAACAAGAAAGTGTTGACAATAGCGAGGGGTCCTATGGACCATTCATGTTAACACCAGGAGCTAGCAAATTTGGGGATAGTGAGACTAGTGGCATCATAAACGTCACAAAACAAGGCTAGGGTATTAAGTTTCCCTATGTTGAAAAATGTTTAACTAGGTTCAGTCTTCATAAGTATGAAATGTATTCTTGTAAATTATAAAATGAAAAGACATTATTATTATTGGAGCATGGGTTTCATGCTCAAGGTCTTTTATTTTATACGCCAAGCGTCCAATGAGTGCTTCTAGGGTTTGTCCTAGGTCTAAGAGTCATTGTCATATAGTGAAGACCCCATTGGGCACATTGTATCTTGTAAAGAAAATTTATTTGTCTTTATAGTGTCGAAATACCCTCCAAGATCAAGTCGGCCTAGAAGTTGTCAAGTTGGCCTGAGTAAAGAGCCATGTCTACCCTTTTAAGAGACCTATATAAAGAGAGGAACTCGCCCTCCAAAGGATCACTCACCCATCTCTCATCTTTGCAAAGAATAGGATGAAGAAGAGGTCGAAGGAGAGGACGAAGAAAAGGTCGAAGGAAGTCGAAGAGTTTGGCTAGTTCTCTATCCCACGTGCAAGACGAAGATAGGGTTTCTGCACAAGGGTCATCTCTGGTTCGATCTTGGAAGGAAGAGAGAAAAGAAGTCAAGTGAAGGTCACTTAGGGTATCTCTCTAGCCCTAAGTCTCAAGGAAAGGCAAGCGAAGGGAAGAGGAAGGCTCTAAGAAGAAGATCGAAGTTTTCTAATGTGGCAACAGCAATTTTCGACGAGACTAAATTTCGGATCTGCAGTAGGATGTTGAAGCTCTTGCAATAATAGGAGGCCAAGTTAGTGGTTGATCTTGATCTTGGCGGGTATTTTTCTAAGTCACAAGGTCTTGGTATTTGTCAATTCAAGGATCTATAAGAAGAGAATAGATTTAAGGGCTTTCCTTTCAAGAGGAGGTGTCTTGGCCCTGGCTTGCAGCCTATATACTGTGTCATTGTTCTTATTGTTTTGGTAGTTGATTGCTGTATCTCACATTATAATAATAAGGAACAAAGCTAATAAGAAAAAAGGTCACACACAGTTATCAAGTTAAAGAGAATTAACATATTCATTTCCCTATTGAATTCTCAACACCCTACAATCGTTCAAGGGATGAGGTTAAAGGTTTACATTATCAATGAAAAGCATGATAGAAATCAAGACCTAGTGGAGAAATTACCCATCTCTATCTTAGATGTGTTCATGCAAGAAGGGCCACAACTCATCAATGTAGATCCCCAACGATATCGAGGACAAGGGGCATCCCTAATTAACCCTAATGGTACTTCCAATAAAATTTGATGCCTTGCGAGCTATGTGTAAGAATGCAAGGACCAACTTGTATAGGCACATGATGGCAATCAATAAGATTTTCAAGATACCAATGCCTCTAAGTCTATGAAACAAAGCCTCCTAGTGGGTGGAATAAAATGCCTTTCGAAAATTCATAAAGCAGCAATAAACTTTCAAAGAGTGATGCCATACCTCCTTAATGATGGCCCAAAGTGTAAGGAAGCGATCAATGATTTGGTGTTTACGTCAAAATCTAGTCTATCCTCTAGCTCTAAGTTGTCACCTTTCAATCTCCCTAGAGAACTTCAAATGGAGGACAATAGCATAGAGTTTAGAAAAATTGTGGCCTACATCGTCATCCTATAATTGTAGAGATCAATATTAGAGCCTTGTTACCACTCCATCAGTGGATGCACATAAATTTTTTCAGGCACATCATTTATCACCATTGTAAGCCCAAGGTCACAAGTCAAAGCCTTGTAAAACACCATGTGAGGCCATGTATTAGTCATCCAAGACCTGGTGTCTTGTCTATTAAGTCAATGTTCATTGTGATTGGTCAGGCCATGCCTTGTCGCTTGAGAGCTTCATCTTGGTGATCTCATCCCTAATAAGACTAGAGAACGATGGGAGGTTTTTCATGAGGACTCATGATTCTATGGGAGCCTTGTCTTTGTAGGGTTGATCTCTGACATGCAGCTCTTAGAGCATACTAGTCTCTTGAACAATTTCCACATTTCCCAAGGCACTTCCCTGGTGGTCAAAAAGTCAACCTAGTCTCAAATGGAAGAGCTCAGAGACAAAGACATGCCTCATAACAATTTTCAAATTCGAGCAACAATTGAAGAGTTATGGCTGGTCAAAGCTTGTCAATGGGGGCGCATCGGTTTTCTCGGCATGTCCCTTAGGGCATTCCATTGATTTGGGCATGCACCACCTCCAAAGTGATCTACTCAACGGGAGGAAGAAAACCCGTGTTTCATAAAAACTTTATCTTGTGTGGTTTTGGAAATCCTCAAATTCGACCATATTTCAGGGGTTTGACCGTGATGATGTGACACAAAACTAAACTTTTTTCCAATGTTCCATGAGTATGCTTCCCCTAGGGAAGGGTGCACACACCTCATGCTTCTCACGCACATGGGACGAGGGGACACCTAGGGAAAGATTTGCCCATGTCCTCCTTTTGGGGAGATATATGGAGAGACACGAGGAAACATTTCCCCAATGTAGGGGCGAAAGTTTCCCCAAAAGGCGTGCTTGTGGGAGCCTTCCCTCAAAAAAGGCTAAGCGCCCCCCCCCCCCCTTAATTTTGCTTGAAAACAATAATTTATAAGTGGGGAAGTTTAATATTCAACCATAGGGCCCTACTAAAGTGATATAGTCAATGGTAATGTTAAATTCCTAAGTAAAAGTGACATTTTCCTTTATCTTTCATTTGCGCCCGTTTACTTAAATTTTAACATTACCATTGATTGACTCAAGATGTTTGAGGATGGTTTTGACCTGATCGGATTTCATATGAAAAAATAGAATTTTAGATCCCACTCAGAGTCCAAACTTAAGAGTTCTCATGATTTCAAGATTGGAGGGATTGTAATGTTTCCATTGGATTCTATCATGTATGAGGCTTTGGAACTAGCATTCAATCAAGAGCACCAAGCCTAGAAGCACCCCTTTTGAGGGAGGAAGCAATTAATTGTCTAATAGCCCTTGCAATTTAAAAAACAATATTAAAAAATAAACAAATTAACTAAAACTAAAAAGAAAAATACATAACAAATATCAAAACTTAAACTAATTTGCAATCCCTAACTTCAACTTACTAGGCTTACCTCTACTCGACTTACCCAACGACGTTATCTAACTTATGAATTAACTATTGCCTCTCATCCCCCATGACGCTCGTTCAATGCCCAATGTGCATTTTCAACTTTTCAGTTTTAACTTTCGAGTCTTGACTTTGCATATTGATGACCTTAGAATGATTCTTTGACTCGTCTCTCTTTACCATTTTTGAGTTTGAGTTATATCAATTTACAATTATAGTCTTCAAACTTCAATATCTACTATACTCTATTTTGCTTAGTACTAGTTTGATTCTAGAATGATGAATGATGATTTTGAATTTTACATAAATTTAGAATCTGGAGTGATGAAACATGAATTTTAAATTTTAAATCAATGTATATTCTAGAATGATGAACAATGAATGATGAATATGGATCAATGTATTTCATTATTGAATCTCATCATGTATGGACGAATGATGTATATATCAGTATGAATGATGAGTATGGATCAATGCATTTCATTATTGTTAAATTCCCACAAAACTTTGCAACTACTTAGATAAATAACTAAAAACTAAAACTAGTTTACTTTCAACAAGATATGAAGTCTCTTATCAATTCATATGCAATGGAATAAAAACACAGAGATCAAAAAACAAGCACAAATTGACACACTTTTGCTCAGAAAACCTAACAAGGAAATCCCACTTGCTTGATGTGGCTATTTTATTGATTGTCCTTGCAACAATTGAATCTATTACAAAGCACTATGTGTCTTTTGAGAAAGTGTTATGCTTCTCACACAAACTCAGCGAATACAATTGATCTTGCCCTTCCTTGATCACATCTTGATCTTGGTTCTTGCACACAATTGATCCTTCTACTACCTCCTTGACTTGCTCTACAAACTCTATCGTCTTGCCTCAAATTTACTGCTCCATGGCCTCCTTATCCCTTGTGTTGATCTCCTATTTCCTAGTGCACTTTTGGGCCCTATTTCTTAGCGCACTTGAGCTCCTCCTTTTTAGGACCCCAACTCCTTTTTTGCACACAACCAATCAGCTCCTAAATCCTAGCACACTAGTCCTACTATTCTTTAGGACATAATTCTTGCGCTCCAAAATCAAGGCTCTCTCACACTAACTCGTGAGCTTTGTCTTGTCACAATCCTCCATGCACAAAACAATATTGATTTACTTGTGCCTTCATCCTTCCTTTGTAGATTTGAACCATGCTAAATTAGGCAAGTACAAATTTAGAAAATGAGTTGTGATTGACACATTAACTAAGTCAAACTAGTTCTCTCCACTCGTCACTAGAGTTATAACTCGCCCTTCCTTCAATTGACACTGAAGACCCAAGTTGTGCTAACTAAACTCGATCTGCCAACCAATCCTGTATTTAAATTGATGAAAACTTCCACTTAATTGAAGCTCCAACATAATGCATGAAGTTGTGATGATTATTCCCATAAACTAGAAATTAGCTCACCACAACTGAAGTCTATCCTATGAGCTCACACTCAAACTAGGAGAAGGACAAATTAAGGTCTTCACTAGCTACGGCACAAGCCAAAAGACCTTGCTCACTACATTTTTAACAATTATTAAATTCAATTATGTATGGATCAATGTATTTACGTTTTCGTTATATCTGGGGCAAGGGGACACGGTTGAGAGGAGACGCACAGGGGGGCGTGTGGGTACCCGCGTCCCCTTGTCTCCAACTCTTGGTGGAACATAGATAAAATTATCTTATCTTAAATACCATAAAAATTGTTAATTGATAAGCTTTTGGTTAGAAATGTCTTTTTCTATATTTTCAAAGCGTGACTTATTTTAGGGGCCCATTTCTACTTTGCCTCATTTTGAATAGCAATCTTTACAAAAATTGTACATACACCAAAAATCTTAAGCATCTCATAAAGATCATGTACCTGCAGCTCCATTTAATATTGTTTGAGAAAATAAGAAAGGGAATTAGAGAGAAAAAGAAGAGCTGATGAGTTTAAATCTTTCTAAAGGTCAGGGCATACTTCAATCTCCTCTTGATATCCAACCAACGAGAGTGCCAATCTTGCATTTCCTGGACCCACCTGCATGGCCCACAACCAGAAATACGTGAGGCAACTATAGGCTAAACATTTAGTAACTAGACTTAATAATAAACTAGTTTAAAGTCAATTAGTTCTTTGGGCATAACAATAGTCACATACCAATTTAGCTGCAGCTTGTTGAGTTTTGGCAGGAATGGTGCGGGCTTCAATTTTGTTCAAAGGAATAATTGTTACCCTTCTCCGAAGACCACCTTTTTCAAGTAGTAGCTTTCCTGTTTGCTCTGTGTCCACTACCACATTAAACAGTTTTCCTCCTGCAGCAACCTAGAACAATATATGCGACTAAGTTGTATACTATTAGCAAAAAATGAGACATGCAACCTACTATTTTCAGGCCCAATAGAATTTATTTTCCTTCAAATTATTTTGCATGTGCAGTTACCAATAGCTTTCAAGAACAAAACTTCAAAAGTAGAGAACAGAAGTTTCAAACTGTGAAACTACAAAACCTCCAAGGCAGTCATTGCTGAGTTGTCTTTCACTTGTATAAGCTGTGCCACGACCCCTTTGACCTTCGACCTATCAAAATTTTTTGAAGGATCATTGTATGTAAATTGAACATTTCCTAATTGGGCTGAGAGACTCCTGACATCAGCCTTCAACTTCTTCACTGCCTCTGATTCTTGCATACGTTCCTGAAAGTTATATTATAACATTAGTTTTCTGCAAAAGAAAAAGAAAAAAATTTAAGCATCTACTGTTTCATAGAGAACAATAAACAATTGAAGTTTAAACTACCTGTTCTAATACTTCCATTCGTCCTTCTTCATAACCAACACCTTCTAATGCCGCCTTTATTTTCTCAACTTCTTTTTTTTTAGATTCTAGCTCCTTCTCAACTGCAACTGCCTCTTGTTGCATCGATAGTAATTGTTTCTTCTTATCTTTTAATTCTTTTTCCAAGTGGTTAATTTTTGTCTTCAGTTGTTTGGCTTCAGTTTCAGCACTACCAACTGCAGCTTTTGCATCTACGAGTTGATCATCAAGGCATTTTTCCTCATCTCCACTGCTTTTCCCTGCTAGTACTCCCTGTAAGCAAGCAATATCATAAACTCAATTTCTAGCCATGAAAAGAATGTGAAACATGTATTTACATCTGCATGCACAGGTGCACGTGCAAATTCTACATACACAGTTTTCTAGATAAAACTGTGTTTACATAGATACACATGCACACAAACATATGCCGTCTATGTTTTTGTTGTTTTAATTGGTTTCTTTCCTCTGAAAAGAGAGAATAAAAGAGCTGGAAAAGAATTACCTACTTGAAGTATAATGATCACAGGATTATATCATGTTGGGTGTTCCATGATTGAACTTATCTCCCCTCCCTTTTCAGGGAGTACATAACTCATAGACATTCTTTAAAAATTGGAGAAGAGTTTAATTCAATATTCAACCTCAGTTCTGGTGAGTTGCAAATGAACGAAAAAGTATATTGGTTCTTTTTAATAAATGAATACTTTTCTCTGCAATGACTGGATATTTAACACACAAACACCCTCGGTTATTGAAAAAGTTCCATGATATTTATACCTGGTATTCCTTCTCATAGTCTTCTAAGGTCTTTGTAAGATCCTCCACTTTCTTCTTCAGATCAGCTGCTCCATCATCAGCCCTTTGAACAGCAGCATCTCTTTCTTTGATAGAGTTTTCAATGTCTTGAATGTTTTTATGCAGCTATGTAGAAGAAGAAAAACAATAACATTAACAACATTGCAACATTCTCGACCTAATAAAATCTGGGAAAATAGAAAGGCAGATAAGTCTGTAACAAATTAACGAGAAAGAAGACAGGGAAATATATATAGCATATCCACAAGAAAACCAAAATACAGGATAAGCCTGAACAGAAGCTATTTCCCTCAGGTTACTTGTAAAGAAAAATAGGAGAAATCAGAAACAGCGATTTTCCCATAAATGAAAAAGAGAAAGGTAGTATTCAGTGATCAAATTAAAAGATATCTAGTGTACTATGTCTTACTACGTATCAAAGTCAAACAATATGGGATCTCATAATCAGATTATAGAATAGTTGACCGGTGAATCTGATTTACAAAGATAAGTAATGCCTTCTAGTCTTGTGCTTATAAGAACCCTGGTTTTCAGTTTTGATGGGTCTGTCATTAAACATTTATTGGAAATCTCTTTAGTGGGTATTTGTGACCATTTTATTGGGGACATATATATATCCATCCTTTGTGATTGTTCTGTTAAAAGCATAAAGGATTAACGGTGCTAGGGTTAGACTAAACAGATTTTGTGGGACTTTTTTATGGATAAGTATCTCTACTTTTTGTGTACATGATTTGCAAGTAATACAGTTTTTTCACTTGTTCCTCACAAATAATAATATATACAAAAAGAACAGGTCCTTTTGGCCAGTTAGAACTGAATGGGTGTAAAATTTCAGCCCATCATCAATCAAATATCAAAGGAGTGTTTCGTCTGTTACCTTTGTGGCAGCTTTCTGCTCAGCCTTGAGAGTTTCTTTCTGATTAGTCAGTGCAGAAGTTTCTTTAACAAGGACATTAGAGAGTTTGTCTACCTTTTCAGAAAGAACTTTTAATTCTCCACCCATTTGCTTCTCTTTTTCTGCAGTTAAATCTGAAATTGATTTTTCCTTCTCATCTATTTCTATTTGTAGTTGTTCCATATTGCTCTTAAGTTCTAGAATATTTGATTTCATTTGCTCAACTCCGCTCATAGCAGCTTCTTTGACTTTCTCTGCTTGCACATATTCATAAGCAATACAAAACCTCTTAAGTCGATCAAGTTCAGCATTACCATTGGCCCATTGCATATACTGAGCCCGTTCTTTCCTCAACTTCTCCAGAGCAGGTAGAATCTCTTGAGCCAAGACATTATCTATCTCGTTTACTTTGGTCTGCTTCTTTTCAAGTGTTTTTAGAGCAGCTTCCTTTTTCATTTCATACATCCGTGTCCCTGCTGCCTCCTCAAGCATGGACAATATCTCAGGAGGCTTCATGTTGAGAACTTTAGTAATGCGCCCTTGCATAATGAGAAAATGTGGATTGTTTACATTAAGCTGGACAGAATGGAAAAGGTTCTGGACACGCGACGGCTGTGCAAGATGGCCATTAATTAAGTACTTATTTCTGCCACCAACAACAATCTGCAAGAACAGCGAGGATCAAGTCATACAATGTACAAGAACATCAGAGTTTTCCAAATCTAGACAGAGTAGAAATATATTTCACCATGCACAAATGTAAGGCACACACATAGCATTCAAACTAAATGTGCTCAAAGCTCTATAAGGCCATATAAATAATAAAGGACTTTCGTGACAAATATTGTAACATCCAATGGAAATGCATCCAAGGTTTATCAGATCACAGAAACTTTTAAAGACTTTAGTAACAAATATTGCTGGAGACTTGGGTTCAAAACCTAGAAATGGTTACAATTAAAATCATAGTTACCAAGTTCAAAATTTGGTAGATTCTGGAGTCGGAAGCTCTGAAAAGTTTGGGATTTCAAAAAAACCATTTGTAAGGTTTAGAAATTGTTTTGGAAATACAAACTAATACTTAAAAATATACACATTACTCAAAAATTCTAATAATCACAGAAAAATAGAGCAACATATGCTAATGTTATTTATCTTGGATGAATAAAGACTAAAGTGAGGGATTGTTATCTTCCCACCCAGGTTCAATTCCCAGTTCTAATGTGCTTTACCCCTTGTGGGCTGATTGTCTCCACAAAAACTATATCTTATGAATGGGGCCAGGTGCAATCTATGAGTGACCTTGATGGATTATATTCCCCCCATCACACCAACTTAGCCAAGAATTTATCCCTCCATGGTGAAATTTCCACCATTGATGGGAAAGACCTCAAATTTAACCAAACAAACAAAACATAATTTTCTGCTTTTAAATCTAACTTTTGAGTTTGATTTTTTCTTGTACTTTATAAGAAAAGGTTTGGAAGTTCAGTCCAAACTAGTTCAGTTGGTCAGAGGTTATTGAACCAGAATGGATCATTATATAATTTATCATCTGTTTTGGTCCTTTATGGGAGGAAAATTTGGACAAATTGGCTCACAAGGCCCATTTTAGTGTCAGGCCCTAGTTTGGAAATTTGGGATCTGAAATCTTCCAGCACCATTTTGACGCGTCAAATGACATTTTTTGAGTCAAAACATTGCAAGCTTAGCTCCAAACCCTTTGAATTTATTCTACACACCAAGACCTTTCCAACAGTGACAAAAACACGTCAATCGAAGATTGTATAGAGAAGTTATGCCTCCCACAAGTTGACCACCATGGCTCGAAGTGGATGCCATGTCAGCCCAAATTAGTCACATATGTAGGGCTAGCCATGTGTTGGATGACAATTAAACTATGTTAAATATTGGGCCACTAGGAGAACAGAGGATTCCATTCTTTTAGCATTGTACTTGTTCCATAGTTGAGAAAAGCATCTATGGGTGGGAATTGAGAGCATGACAAATGAGGAAGAAGATTATATAGCAATCATTCAGTCCACGGTGTGAAAGGAAACTCAATAGTGAGTGCCCCTTACTTTGTAGTTGCATGATCATACCTGAAGAAAGAGAGCAAAGCATAGGTTTCACCTACTAGCCAGGTTTTCTCTCATTTCAATTTTCCTAACATACAAGTTGTGTTCATTTGTGGATGGTGTGTTCATTTGCTTGTTCTTTTATTTTTAGATTTCAATTATTTTAATAAATTTGAGTAAATAACTAGAGATAATAAATCCGAAATCTAAAGCCCCAAGGGGTCCACCTCAAAGCATAGGTTTCACCTACTGGCCAGGTTTTCTCTTATTTCAATTTTCCTAACATACAAGTTGTGTTCATTTGTGGATGTTATCTTCATTTGCTTGTTCTTTTATTTTTGGATTTCAATTATTTTCATAAATTTGAGCAATAAGCTAGTGAGAATAAGTCCGAAATATAAAGCCCCAAGGGGGCCACCTCAATTGGTGATAGCCATGAAAATCAAGTGTTATGTGCAAGGAGGTTCGAGTTTAAAAACCCTCCAATTCACATGTGCCTGTGGAACAGGCATACATAACCTAGAGGTTATAGTGGTAGCAATTGGAATCGCCCATGTCACGCGAGTACGAGACCAGCCCAATTGTGAGTTCCTCTAGATACCATAAAAAAACTGAAATCTAAGGAAATAAACCTACATAATAAAAGATTTCAGCATAACACAAGATTTGTTGTGAAGAACTTTTCTAATGGAAAATCCACGGTAGTTTACAAATCAGTCAAGGGCCTAGTCAAACTTAAGCCAGATCTAGTTGAACCTCGTAACGTAACATAAAATCACAATTGATAACAGTGCACCGACTTTTCTATAATACAACGACATCCCAATATTGATGTAGATACCTTTTATATGTTTTAGCTACCACATCGCATGGGAATTTGTCAAGTAATTCTATTTAGTCATACTTAATTTCACCAGTATGCATTTATTTTGATCTTCTTGAAGAATATAATAATCTCTTAAAATTTTAAGTGCAATTTCTCTGATTTAATCCAAATGAAAACATTTAACAGAATTTGGTGTTCATATAGGCCTATACATAGCATAGTTTTAAAACTTGGACTCGTATTCGGAACTGACCGAGGGTCGTCTCCGACTTGGTATTGTCTCAGCCTAATTGATTTCAATGACTTGGCCTTTGAAAAAAATATATTAAATATTTATTTTTTATGAAAAAACATATTTTTAAAGATTTTCATTCATGTTTCCAAACTTGAAGCATTAGAATATAGAGAGAAGACAACATATGGTCAAAATATGCTCATGAATATATCTATTATATCAAAATGGCACCTAGTGCATTGTCCAATACATGTAATATATACAAATCAAAAAAAAAACACATAACCAAGGAGGCTCTAAATGGTTTCTACAACAAAACATCACTAGTCATTATTGCTGGAGAAGCTAACATCATTTGGCTCAGACTCTGAATCGGAGTCAAATGAGGAAACCCATGGCTCCTCTTCATCAAGATCTCCAATTGCAACTGTAAAAGTAGTAGCACTAGCAGTAGTGAGAAAATCAACTCCAACTCTTCACAAACACCTCACAAATGCTCACACAAATGCAATGAGATAATTGTCAGGAAATGTGAGGGAGTTGGGTCACTTTTATTGGCTTGGGGGAGGGGTGGAGGCACTTACGAAAACAAAAACAAAAAAACCAAGAAAAAACTCACTTTGAAGTCCACTTTGATGCCCTTTTTCCCTACGGCCCAGGCCGGCCAATTTAAGACAAGCTCAACCAAGTTGGCCAATCTATTACTGAACTAGCTAAGTCGACGACCAGCTCGGTCATGGACCAACCACCTAACCGTCTTTTCTACCGAGCCGACCTGGGCAAGGGTACGGCTCAGTCAACCAGGTCTAATCTGATTCAAACCAACCTGGTTTTAAAACTATGGTACATAGAAGCCCAAATACACATATGAAACTGAAACCGAATTAATGTATTGAAGCTAAGTTGTAAAGTGTTAAAATTGGCAAATAGGGCCAAACTCCATGTGGGCCATCTTATTAATGGCAACTGATATTTTTCATGGCTCCCTCTCATCGAGAGGTGTAGGATTGATCTAAAGATCATCGCATTACGATATGTATTCATGGAGATATGAATTTATTTGTGTTATGGGACAATTCGTCAAGGTCTCCCAGCGACCAAATAAACCCCTCTTGTGCTCAACATTTTAGTATAAATAGAGGTGCCTTGAATTCATTTGTACACACACCCTCTTGGTGATCTCTTCCTATCCACTTGTCTTTTCATTTTGGTTGGAGGAGAAATCCAAAGAGGATATTTTGCCCTAGAGGATGCCCTAGATCCCAATGCTATCATGGAGGAGATTTTAACGCAACGAAGAAAGGGTTTTATGCAGCTAGTCAAGATGCCTTCTACGCAACCCTAAAGGAGTCTTGGAGGAGCCCTAGCCACAGTCAGAGAGAGCTCCAATTCGCAGCCAAAAGGAGCCCTAATCCGCTATCTAAAGGAGGCCTAAAACGCAGTCTAGAGAGACCTAGTCTAAGGTCATCGATCCACTGTCAAGAGGCCCTATTCACTATCAAATAGGAGGCCATAAATCCGTAGCAAGGAAAGGCCACATCTGCCACAAGAGGAATGGTAGAAGAAGCCCTTAACTACAGCTAAAGCAAGCATTAGCCGCAGCAAGAAGAAGTGTGGACAGCGAGGTCATTTGAGGGCTATTTCATGGGTTCATGACAGAGTGACTATTCTTGGAGGTCGAGGCAAGAAGGGTTTGTTGGAGGGTGCAACAACTATTTTAGGGTGACAAGTCCATACATTGGGCTTGGAACTGCCCTCAAGGAGCAACATGGAGGGCAACATCTTATTGAAGGACAGCCGCAGCAAGAGGAAGCAATTCTGGATTAGCTTGCGGATTGTTAAGGATTGTGGTTGGTTGCCCTAACCAGTCCAGAATTGCAGCAGCCTAATTACCCAAGAACAGTGAGCTAGTGCACACATCTTGGAATGAATCTTATATGTGTTGTGTCAGTTTGATGGCTATATAGTGCAGCCATAATCCGCAAGAAAGGGAGGGTTGATTAGCAGTGGAATATAAGCTTTATATACAGTTTGAAGGCAACCCCAATCCGCTGTTAAGAGATGTCTATTATCAGTCTTGTAAAGACTCTTATTCACTGCCCAAAGAGACATAGTTGCAGTCACTTTAACTATTGTCATAATACCACATTGGTGTAGGTGACAGCATGGCCTAATTGTAGACTATTTGGGCATGTTGGTGTAGACTCTATAACTCAGTTTTGCTGGACATATTATGGGACAGCAGCATAGTACATGGGACAACTGCAACACTAGGATATTTGCAACATGGAACAGTTGCAAGCATGAAGAATCATGGACAACAGCAGCATGGTAAAGCATGGGCAGCAGCAAGTACAGTGCAACAAGTACATTGGGACAGCAGTAAGCATGGTGCAACAGTGGCACTATGTACAGTAGTGCTAAACATTGGGACAGCAGCAGCATGAGGTCCAGCATTGTGATGATGGGTGCAGCATGGTGCAGCACGTTGAGGTGGAGCATGATGACGAGATGCAACATTATGATAGGTGAAGGAGTCACCTTGGAGAATCAGTTGAAGCAAGATGTCTTCAACTGATCTCACGTATCATCATCTTAGAAGATGATCTATGTTCTTATCTAGATAAGTCAAAAGTGTTGAATTCTGTTGTAAATGTACTATCTCTCTCTCCATTGAACTATTGAAGAACATATAAGAAGAATTGATCAAGGTTTTCCCCGCATTGGGATTTGTCCATGGCTAACACCACATCTTGGGTCCTCTTGTCTTGGCTTGTCTTCTGCGATTTATATCTATGTTATATCTGCACTTTACTTTAAAATTGAAATAAATTGCTCTAGCATAGAACATACCTAAACTTAACATGGAATCATAGCAGAGGTGAAAACAATGCCCAAGCAAGAGTGAAAGATCAATCACCGAAGACAGTTGGGAAAGGACAAAAGGATCAATGGATTCCTCATCCCTCTTCAAATTCACCTAGGGTGAAATCAAAGCAGAGAACATTATCAGAATAGCACAGCAGAAGCTTATCATGGCCTACCTAATGATCACTCCATTGGGAAGTCCAGATCTAAGGGTGGAAAGAAAGGCAGATGACTTGTTCAGCCATTATGCAAAGGAGTGTCTAAATGGCAGGGACACATCACTTGATGATGATAACAATCATTCCACGGACATCTTCAATGACTAGAGGAATTACAGGTAATGCATGTCATTAAGGAAATGGTCGACTCTTCAAAGAAAGCAAGGAACCCCAGGTATGGAGAATCAAATGTTGTTTCTGATAAGATAAAGTTATCTTGTATTAGCCCTCTCCTTCAGATTCTGTGGGAATCTGGCTTATTGATTATAGCAATGTTGCACTAATTGCCAAAAAATCGCGATAAAATCGTTTTATCAGGGTTTTTTGCCGATTTTTTGGGAAAAAAAACGTGGAAAAGATCGTCTGATTTTATCTTCTTTTTTAAAAAATCATGATAAAACGATTTTATCGCGATTTTTTGGCGATTAGTGCAACATAGCTATAATCAATAAGCCAAATTCCCATAGAATCTAAAGGAGAGGGCTAATACAAGATAACTTCATCTTATTAGAAACATTTGATTCTCCATACCTAGGATTCCTTACTTTCTCTGAAGAGTCGGCCATTTCCTTGATAACCTACATTACCTGTAATTCCTCTGATCATTGAAGATGTCCGTGGAATGATTGTTATCATCATCAAGTGATGTGTCCCTGCCATTGGGACACTCCAAAAATAGAGAGAAACTATAAACCAAAAAAAAAAAATTTAATTACAAGGAGGAGGTGACCCAAGCTACCCCTGTTACAAGTAAAGGGTGTGGTTTACCTCCTATAGCTCCTAGTTCTTCAACTTCTAGAGCACAGCAGAGTCCATTGCCAACTCCACCGACATCTACATCTAGAGGGGCAAAGGAAATGAGTAGTATTAGACTTTAGTTATTTGGTTTATTTCATTGTATATGACATTATGACTCATGATATGAGATACATTATTATATTTTCTGTTGATATTTTGAGGCTGAGTAGGGAGTCATGTGTCAAGACTTACTATTCAGGACATGAGTCATTGTTATGTGTAATGTGGCACTAGAAATGATATTAAACATCTAATATATTAGTTCTTTATCATATTTATGTGTCAATGTATTTATTTTATGTTGTAGATGCTTTAGATATTAAAAAAATTGCAAAAAAATGAATATTTTTGTATGTTACGATTTTTTCCCGATTTTTACCGATTTTTTCCCCATGCCGATAATATCCCGATAACGATTAGTGCAACCTTGGATTATAGTGCTTCAATGCACTTCATCGAATAGAAGGGTGCTCGCTCGAACTTGGTAAGAGATGGAAACAATTGTGGGATTTTACTTGGAGTCGATGCCACCTATCCCGGAAAGGGTGTAGGAAATGTTACCCCTCAATTGAATGAGGGTAACTCGATTCATTTGCAGAATCTCTTTTATGTACCTAATCGCAAGAAAAACCAGGTGCCCATTTCGGCAATGGAAGTCAAAGGTTTCAGGGTGGCATTCATTGATGGAAAGGTACGTATTTGAAAATAGAATTTTCAAAGATGTTTTTTGAGTTCAAGGTTGGTGTTTGTATCAAGTTGCAAGATGGTCCATTGGGGACCATGTCAATTCTCACATCTCATCTATAGCACCAGAGATCTACTTATTATGGGGCGCTACCCAATGTGAGTTAGATGGTAACTGGGATGCCTAAATTGAAAAGGAGCATGAAGGTACATGTTTGAGATGTACTGAAGGAAAATCTTACAAGGGGACCATTCCCCTCATATAACAGGGCCACAGGTTTGGAACAACCCGAGGGGTTTGAGATTCATGATCAGGAATCTCATGTATGCAGTTGGAAGAAATCCCTCTATGGCTTGAAACAAAACACCCCGGGCATAGTACGAGAGGATTGATAGATTTCTAATGAAGCTGAGATTCACTAGGAGTGAAGTCAATCCAAACCTTTGCTTGAAGATTGTGGATGATAGACCTCTCATACCGGCACCTTCTGAGGACGACCTCTTTCTGACAGGTGCAAACCCTCTCATTTGTAGTAGTAAGAGGAAGTTGGATTCCAAATTTGGAATGGTAAACTGCAAGCCTGTGACTACCTCGAGGATCTGAACTTTCAGAAGTTATATGGTGATGATGCCGGACCAAATTTGGGAAATGCCTCTGAGTTTCATAAACTCATTCGCATTGATGTTCTTGGTGAAATTCCGTCCGGACATATGTTTTGCAGTTAGCATGATGAGCTCATATATGGTTGAGACTTGTTGGATTGGTACCAAGAATCTTCTAAGATATCTTCTGGGCAGAATCTCTCATGAATTGAGATACAATGCCAAAAATGTGGAGTTGCATGATTATTCGAATGTTGACTGGGCAGGCAATGTGGAGGACCACAAGAGCACTTCTTAGTGCTGGTTCTCTTTGGGTTCTACATCGATATCATGGATGAGCAGGAAGCAGAAGTTGATTACTATAAGCACTGTCGAGACCGAATACATAGCTACGAGTATGACCTCGTATGAAGCTTCCTGGTTCTGGAAGCTCTTCAGTGAGTTGTTTGTACATATGATGAATACCACCGTGATCCTCTGTGACAACCAGGGGGGATTCGATTGTTGAGGAATCACATAATCGATGATTGTTCCAGCAAATAAACATCAAATACTACCTTATCTCGGATATGGTAAGTCAATGAGTTAGGAGGCTCCATCAAATTGAGACTGATGTACACGTCGTAGACATTTTGTCAAAGCCTCAGAGAAAGGTCAAATTCTTGACTTTCTGAGAACGATTTGGTGTCATTCAGAGGCCCTCTTATGAGCGTCATGTATGATGCACACATTGAGCTCTGGGAGCTCCAAGGGGCACGAGGTACTTCTTGGAGAGACATACGACCACAGAGCAATTCACCCTCCCCTAGTGGTGCGCTATGTACAAGGTGACAAGTTCAACCTTCCCCTGTGATACCCCGTGGCGACTGTGGAACAGGATGATTAGTACTCCTGTGGGTCAGGATGATTAGTTCTCCTGTGGCAACTGTGGGACAGGATGATTCGTTCTCCTGTGGACAAAATGATTAGTTCTCTTGTCAAGGCATCCTACCCATGCAGTCTGGGACTCATGGGAAGTACCTCTCATCTGATCAATGAGAAGGGAAATGGGGTTAGGGACGATAGTAGTACTATCGATGGACGCATCGTTGTATCTACTGTACTCCCTATGCTAGGATGACCTCCATTGATCTAGGATCAATGAAATTGATCTGGGATCAGTATGAGTGGTTTGAGACACTCTCTTGTGATATTGATCTAAGATCAATAAAACTGACTTCAGGTCGGTAAGAGTGGTATGACACACTCTCCTCATATGAAACTGACTTCGGGTCAATAAAGAAGGGTATGAGACATTCTCGATCAATTCTTCTTCTTCATGGTTCAATAGAGCAGAGCAAAGCAGTGCAGGGCACTAATGGCAGAGATAGTACAATCAGACAGATGGATCAGCAAATGGAGTTCTCCCTAGTTGAGAGGGAGTGTTAAAATTGGAAACTACGGACAAACTCCATGTGGGTCATCTTATTAATAGCAGCTGATATTTTTCTTGGATCCCTCTGATCAAGAGGTGTAGGATTGATCTAAATATCATCTGATTCCGATAAGTATTCATGGAGATATGAATTTGTATGTTATGGGACAATTCGTCAAGGTAGACCAGCAACCAAATAAACCCCACTTGTGCTCAACGTTTTAGTATAAATATAGGTGCCTTGAAAGTCATTTGTACACACACCCTCTTAGTGATATCTTCTTCTCCACTTGTCTTTTGGTTTTGGTGGGAGGAGAGACCTAAAGAGGATACACTACCCTAGAGGATGCCCTAGATCCCAACGCTATCATGGAGGAGATTTTAACGCGGTGAAGAAAGGGTTCTATGTAGCTAGTCAAGATGCCTTCTATGTAGCCCTAAAGGAGGAGTTTTGCAAGAGCCCTAGCCGCAGGTATACATGCCCTAGCCACAGTCAAAGGGAGCTCTAATTTGCAGCCAAAATGGGCCCTAATCCACTGTCTAAAGGAGGCCTAAAACGCAGTCTAGACAGACCTAATCTAGGGTCATTTATCCACTATCAAGAGGCCCTATTCGCTGTCAAAAACGAGGCCATAATTCTAGAGCAAGGAAAGGCCACATCTATCGCAAGAGGAAAGGTAGAAAAAGCCCTTAACTACAGCTAAAGCAAGCCCTAGCCACAGTAAGAAGTCTAGACAGCGAGGTCATTTGAGGGTTATTTCAAGGGTCCGTTTAGACTTTAGAGGACAAGGTGAATGTTCTTGGAGACCGAGGCAATGAGGGTTTGTTGGAGGGAGCAACAACTATTTTAGGGCGACAAGTCCATATGTTGGGCTTGGAACTGCCCTCAAGGAGTAGCATGGAGGGTAGCATCCTATTTAAGGACAGTCGTAGCAAGAGGAAGCACTTTTGGCTTAGCTTGCAGGTTGTTAAGGACTATGGTTGGTTGCCCTAACCAGTCCAAAATTGCAGCAGCCTAATCACCTTGAATAGTGAGCTAGTGCACACATCTTGGAATGAATCTTGTATGCGTTGAGTCAGTTTGATGGCTGTAAAGTGCAGCCATAATCTGCAGCAAAGGGAGGGCTGATCAATAGTGGTATATAAGCTTTATATACAGTTTGAAGGCAGCCTCAATCCACTGTTAAGAGATGTCCATTATCATTCTTGTAAAGACTCTTGTTCACTACCCAAAGAGACCTAGTTGCAATCACATTAACTGTTGTCATAATACCACATTGTTGTAAGTGACAACATGGCCTAATTGTAGACTATATGGGCATGTTGGTGTAGACTCTATAACTCAGTGTTGTTGGACATATTATGGGACAGCAGCAAAGTACATGGGACAACTGCAATATGGAACAGCTGCAAGCATGAAGAATCATGGACAGCAGCAGCATGGTAAAGCATGGACAGCATTAAGTACAATGTAACAAGTACGGTGCAGCAAGTACATTAGGACAGCGGTGAGTATGGTGCAGCAGTGGCACTATGTACAGCAATGCTAAACACTAGGACAGCAGCAACATGAGGTCCAGCATTGTGATGATGGGTGCAACATGGTGCAGCATGATGACGAGATGCAGCAGTATGATAGGTGAAAGAGTTACCTTGGAGAATCAGTTGAAGTAGCATGTCTTCAACTAATCTCTCATGTATCACCATCTTAGGAGATGATTTATGCTCTTATCTAGATAAGTCAAAATGTTGACTTATGTTGTAAATGTACTATATCTCTCTCTGTTGAACTATTAAAGAACATATAAGAAGACTTGATCAAGGGTTTCCCCACATTGGGGTTTGTCCCTAGCTAGCGCCACATCTTGGGTCCACTTGTCTTGGCTTGTCTTCTGCGATTTATATTTATGTTTTATCTGCAATTTACTTTAAAATTGAAATAAATTGCTCTCGCATAGAACATACCTAAACTTAACAGAAAGAGTAAATTTGGAAAAAAAAACTACAATGAATAATCAGTAAATTAGATCATCATATTCTCTGAAATGCAAAATCAAATTGACTTATTTTATCTACATACGTTTGCTTCAGAATATCTACTCAATAGAGTTAAACAAATACAACATAATTATTTCAATGTGCTCTTGAGAAACCAAGTGTAGTGAGGTCTAACACCTAATTTCTCTACTTGATAATTACTTGTGAATGTTAGATGTCTTCTTAATACTTCTAATGTCTTCTTCATCAAGTCAATTATACAAATGTTAAATCTTCTAGGAAAACATAGAGATCACAAAGACACAAAAGACACAAAAATTAGGCAAAACCCGCAAGGGAAACCCCCAACAATCTCTTTTATAGAATCAAATAAGAAATGAGATATCCAAAACCAAGACCAAGACAAAACTGCGACCAAGATACCAAGTCCAACCCTCTTCCAAGACACCTTCAAAATCAAAGTCAACGCTTGGTCAAACTGCTCAAAATTGGTCGAACTTCAAAATTTCGGACTTGCAACTAGGACCGAATTTCGGCCTTGCAATAAACTCAGAAAAGCTTGGCTCTTTCTACAGAAATTTGTCCTCCATAAGTGTGAGCTGGTAGAAGTCAAAGATTCAATCAATGATGCTAGATTCTCTTTGTTTTGACTTGTCTTTCTCTCTTCTTTGATTGAGCTTCTTCTCTTATTTGGTTGATTCAAAAATGCTTGTTGTGTTGATGTGTGAATGTGCTCCAAAGGCACTAAACGTGTTTCTTATATATAGTTGTCTAAGAGGGTCGAATAGGTGCCTCTTGGAGGGCTACGCTGACTTTTACAAGGAGGGTTGACTTGGTCATTTTGTGGACTAATGACTCAACATTAAATTCAAATTCCTTTTTCTTACAAATGTCCAAATGGGGCATGACTCAAATACATTTTTCGTTTGACTCGTAATAAAAAAAATTGACTCTTTTTTACTCTCTGAGCATGAAGCAATGTTCCACAAGGTTGTGTTCCCTGAGGTCAGGTGCACGCACCCCTCGCACCCCACGCACCTAGGATGGGGGGATGTTTGCGGTTGTGATTCCCCACGCACCGTTTTTGGGGAGTCGTGGAGAGACACAAGGGGTTGTGTTTCCACAGTGTGGGGGACACGACTCCCCAAAAGTGGTGCTTTTGGGCATCCCCCCTCAAAACAGGTGCTTCTGGGCGTCCCCTTTTGAGGGGGAACGTGTCTCCCCTTGAATTTGTCTAATAACCCCTAATAAATAAATAAATATAATAGAAAAATTAATAAAAATATTTTTTAAAGGAAAATTATGTATTAAAAAACTTGAAAAAAAAATAAATAAAACAAAACTTAAAATAAAAATAAAAACTAAACTAAACATTAAAAAGTTACCTAGGTTAACTTACCTATTCATTTGCAAAATTTTCTTGCCCGACATCGACAAAGTTCTATTTTGTCCTCGCCACAGTCGAGCTCTTCTTTCCTATCGAGCTCTTCTCTTTTATCGTCGAGTTTTGCTCTTCCAACATCGTTCGCCCTTGAGCTCATTGATTTTTGAGGTTGTTTTGTGCCCTCAACCTCCGGAATCCACCACCAGTCTTGTCGTCGTGGACCTCTAGAATTCACCGCCACTTCTTGAAGGTGTATCAACCTCCATTAGCATCCAAACTCCAAATTCCAGCATTTTTGTGGGCCTCAAACCTCTAGCATGCAATTCTTTTTTTGCTTGCAGCCACCGTAGCCGACGACCATTGTTCTCTCAATTTTTGTGCGTCCAAGTAAGCTCTGCATATGTCATAAAGTTTTTTAAATTAAATTTTTATTTTTTTATGTTCAAGAATGAAGAATCGAATGTGAATTACACAGTAGTTTCAATTGTGTGATTTATTTATTTTTTTAGTTCTACAACTATTGTGTAGAGTGTAATTAAATTTTAAAATGTAAATTTCTTTTAATTCTAGTAGTTCTTGAAAAATAATTCACAGTAATTTCAAAATGACAAAATGTAGACTTGTCATTTCAAATTTACATTATCAAAACCATTAAAATTTAAATTTTTAAAACCCTTTCTGCAGGGCACAAAAGATAAAGACTAAATAAAAAACTACAAAATAAATTAAAACCCAACAAGTTGCAAGTGCAAAATGACTAATCCCGACAATAGCAACAGTGCCACTAACAGTGATATCGAATATGATCCTCAAATAGAAAGTCCACTTGGAACTGAAATCCCTTCGACAATGAATGAAACCCCTGGCAATAGTGTAGCTACTGTTATTCCCAGTGCAACCCCATCAAGGCATTGGCACAATATGCAAAGGGGATATATAATCCGAGCAAACCTCTTTTGTTATATGTTACCAAAATGGTTGGCCCCTCAACCCAACAAAACCAGGAAACAAAATAGGTGGGACACGCCATTGGACATGCAATATTTGTGGCCATTCGTGGGTTGGGAGTTATAGTTGGGTCAGGATGCATCTTTTGGGTGTAGGTGGCAAAGGGGTTCATATATGTACAAAATTACCCATACTGCAAAAATCAAAGCTCTTAAGGATGCAAATTTCAACAGATGCAAAAGTAACCTTCTCAAGCAAAAATGCCATGGTCCAAGCTCATCAAAATATTGAGGAAGCCACAAGCTCCAAAAAAAAATTAAAAGAAATGAAAATGTCTCCACCATCCCATGTTGGGACTGACAGTTTTCGCTCTTGTGCAGTGGGACTAACTCTTGCAGGGATGTATAGTAAGTTGAGTATTGATGATACAAATGATGTCAATGGCGAATCTCATTTTGCCAACGGCATTCCTTTCCGTGTTAGTCGTTCTACTTACTACAAGGAGATGGTCAAGGCAATTGTAGCATCAGAACCCTCATATGTGCCCCTAGGTGAACATAAGTTGAGGATAGTAATATTAGAAAGGCAAGTGGCAATTATTAATGTGCAAAAGGAAAATCTGAGTTAGACATGGGTGAAGGACAGTCGTTCTATTCTTATGGATGGGTGGGCAGAGATTGCCAAACGTCCACTTATCAACATCATAGTTACTTGCAGAGGGGCTTTTCTTTCTTAGAGCTATTGATTGTTCTAGAAAGCACAAAGATGCATCTTTCCAATTTGAGCTTTTTCGTGATTCTATATAGGAGGTTGGATCTACAAATGTTGTGCAAGTTGTGATAAATGCAGCAGCAGTGTATAGATCAGCAAGATTAATGATTCAAAGTAAATACAAGCATATTTTTTGGACCCCATCTTGTGTGCATGCACTCAATAATGCACTGAAAGACATTGGCAAAACTGAGTGGGTATCTAACTTAGTGACAGCTACAAGAAATGTGCAAATGTTTATTTGCAATCGCCACACCTCCATAGTCATGTACAAGTCTCATGTGAGGAAGGAATTCCTCAAGCCTACAGATACTAGATCTGCTAGTTATTTTCTTTTATTATAGAGGATGTTGGAGGTGTATTCAACGTTGTGGGCCATGGTTGTGACTCCAAATTGAAACAGATGGGCAAAATCGAAGAAAATCAAGATTTAGATATTGGATAATGATTGGTGGAAAAATTGTGGTTATTTGGTGTCACTCTTACGTCCTATAGTGTTGAAAGTTGACAGTTATGAGATAAATTTCCTTGAATAAAATTTCATTTCCGGCCTTTCTAAAGTGAGTTTTTAAAAATAGAAAGTCATGTCTATCTTATTACCCATGACTTTCCAAAAATAGTAAATCACTTTCCATCAACTCGTAATCATAAATATACGATGGAAAATCACTTAACTTGTCCTTAATCAATCTCAATTGTTTAATTTTTAACTTAATCATCAATATTATTATTATTACTATTATTATCATCTTTATGATATCATTATATTATTATTAAAAAGAAATTCAAGTCTCTCAATTATGAGACTCAATCATATCATATGTAATTCCTGTCAATTAATGCATATGTTTCTCTCTCTCTCTTAATGGATTCATTCCTCTCTCTCTTTAATGCACTTTTGCACCTCTTACACTCTCTTACACAATTTAATGACTCATCATAAAAAGATTCCACTTACACCTCTTTAATGCATAAGTTACACTTCTCTTCTAAATGTATAAGTTACACTCCTCTCCTTTATGACATAATTTATACTCCTATTTTGGCATATGTAACTCCTCCTCAAGGCATAGGAGTTACTCCCTCATGTTGGCATATGTAACTCCTCCTCAAGGCATAGGAGTTACTCCCTCATGAATTCGACCTCCTTGCTCTTCCTATATATTTGTGCCTCTCATCCTCACTTGACAGACTTACTTGTGCTTGTGAGAGGAGAATTTGAACATAAGAAAGAGAGAGTTGGGGAGTCTAAAGGAAGATTGAGAGAGAGAGAGAGAGAGAGGGGTTCTTTAAAAGCAAGAGCAAATCTTGGAGAGCCAAAGTGATTCAGTGTTTGCATCAGCTACTACTGTCAAAAATCTTCAGATTTAGGTGAAACTCTTCAGTCTACCAATGAACTTTGTATCTCTGTTGAACAATTGATTTCTAATAAAAAAGGATTTGGTTGGGTTTTCCCCTTGTGGGTTTTCCCTGGTCATTGACCTAACTTCTCTCTGTCTCATTGATTTCTTGGTTGTCTTCAATTGTGCATATGGCTTATATAGTTTATGTTCTATCTACAGTTACTTAACTTTTTTTTGCAGCATAAAGAAGTTTTGAATTTAAGTGATTGTAACAGCATACAGAATCAAAATTTCAACATATAGTTGAGGTCATTCGCTACAATGACACAGCTTCTCTTAGACTTGGAGAAATCCATGAGACTTTTGATATTATGTTGGATCAAGTGAGGGTGGCCATTCATGAGAAGGATCCTTCCTTAGAGTTCTATACGACCTAGATTTGACCCATTAATCAGTGTAGGTGGGATCGAAAGAATACACCTTTGCACATGAAAGCATATGCACTCAACCCAAAATGGTACGTGGCAAGGACTAGTAGAATTCTTCCCATTGAAGATCCAAAGGACAAAAAGGGCTTTCAAGTTGCCATTACAAAGATGTATAGTTCATAATAATTAAGAGACAATGGATGCAATTTGCAAGTCTCAATGGTCCCTACAACAAGCATGATGGAAGGGAAGATCGCAACAACTTAGGCTAAGATGACCCCATTGGTTAGTGGACCATGCATGGGGATGATGTTCAGAGATCCAACAACTTGTTATTTGCTTATTGTCTCAGATTGCTAGTTTCTCTACAGCATAGAGGAATTCGTCAATATAATGCTTCACCCACTCTATCAAGAGGAATAGACTTTCCTTTAGGAGAGCAGAGAAACTAGTTGTAGTGCACAGTTCTCTACGTCCTGCACATAGGCAAGTACCCGAGTATCGGAGGGGACCGGTAACACGATGGGATGTGGATCCAAAGGATATTTCACAGTTAGATGATAAGGATAGACCAAATGAGTTGCAGCATGGTTTGGTTGGAGTTCCGTTGGTTACTTAAGAGAGTGACTTTGACTCAGATTGCTACATTCCCATTGATGGGCCCGTTGACCTCATGTAACTAATGGATGCAGATGACCAATCTTTGAGATTGAGTCCTTGATGTTGATTTTATTTTAAGAGTTCATTATCCATTTTTACTTTTTAGTTTTAACTTTTGAGTTGTGACACTATATATTGATGACCTCCGACTAATTCTTGGCTCCTCGCTCTTAACTATTTTTTACTTTGAGACCTTGAGTTATATAAATTTTGAATTTAGTAATTGACTATTTTAGTGTTCAAACTTCAGTTTCTCGTATATAGTAATGCCAATAATAATATACTAGTTTGTTTGGCTTTCAACTTAGATTCCTGAATGATGACTAATGAATTCAATTGTTAAATCAATGTAGATTGTAGAATGATGAATAATGAATGATAAGGATCAATGTATTTGAATATTTTATTATTGAATCTCATGGTATGGATGAATGATGAGCATGGATCAATGTATGTCATTAGTTAATTCATTTATGAATTTCAATTTTATGTGTGGATCAAATTTCAATCTATTACTATTAGTCTATTTATGCTTTCATTATTGAATATGAACTTGAATTATATATATATATATATATATATATATATATATATATATATATATATATATATGTCCACTTGGGGTAGCTCAATTTACAATGGCCGTGGAAATGAAAGTCTCACCGAACTGGATGTCTTGGGTTCAAATCTTGTGCTATCCCCCCAATCAGGGTGAGAAGTTGGAGATGATGAAGATGTAGCCCTACCAAGCTTACATATATATATATATGAAAGAAAAATTATATACCCCGATGCCCCCCCACACCCCCAAACTTGCCCTTAAATTTGAGGGTACTCCCACATGCCCCCCATGTGCGTCTGCGCGCACCTCTATCTTGTTGGAACATTGGCATGAAGAACATGCTTTGACAAAAATATAATAAATGTAATAAATATAATCAATACATCAATCATAATTTTTTATTATGAAGATCGACTCTAGTTACAACTTCAACATGTCCCATTTTGGAATGTGTAGCAACCTTGTCAAAGGTAAGACACAAACAAAGTGGTTATAAGAGATAGCAATAAGGACAAGATGGCAATGTAAATTGACAACATAGGGATTAATATAAATAATCAAGCTAAAAGGAGAGCGTTCGTAGGAGGTATCAAAATTTGCCTAAAACTCAAGTTAGATACAATATAGATAGAAAGAGACTCACAAATTATTATCAAGCTACTACAAGGGATAACCTCCTCTCGAAAGTGGGAGTTGGAATCCTAAAGCAAATGGATTAGAAAGGTAACCTCAAGCATGCTAAGACTAGAGTTTTACGGTTCACCACATCAAGTGGACTACCACTAAAGCAACAGAATTGATTGTCAACTAGGCATTAAAAGGCAGAAAGGGCACCCTTATGATTATGATGAGCATGTTGAAAATTTCTAAGTCTATTGATTAGAAAGTTAATATGTATTCTTCTAGTTTATTTCTTCTACATGTTAATTATGAACAAGTTATTTAAAACATATAAATAACGAAATAAACACAATACAATCTCAACCATCTACATATCAACAGCCAAAAGAAAACAAACACACGAGTGACACCGTTATTTTTGGAAAACTCTTCCCTGGAAAAAACCCAATGCAGGAAAATCAGTGCAGCAATTCTGAGGATATATTATTATGCAGTGTATCCTTGAGTACAACTAGGTGCCAAACTGGCTCAACGGGCAAAGAAAAACAACCAGCAGTAATACCTCTCTATTCGGAAGCAGGTATTCAGAAAACTTGCTCCATGAAACCCTCTCCAGCAACACTGAAGCATTGCATCAGCCCTCCTGGCCTCTGCGTCAGCATCAGAACCCTCTGGGTCAGCCCTCTGAGGCACTGCACAGCCTCTGGGACCCTCTACGTCACTCCTGTTGCCATCTGCATGGATGGCGCAAGCCCTCTGGCCTCTGCGTTGTCTCTGGCTCTGGCTTCTGTTTCTGCCTCTCTGCCTCTGTGCTGGTCTCTCGGCATTATCTCTACCTCTCTGTCTAGTACTCACTGCCCCTAGCTATTGATCACTGATTCAACTTTACTTAGCAACCTTGCTCTAGTAAATCGAACAACTGATCAATCTCATGTATTCTCCAACTTACCCTCAAGCCTCCTCTTATGCTTTCCTTGTTGGTCCTTCAACGACTAAGATTAGATTTGACTTGATCCATGTCTTTTGGAACCTTCTAACCTAGTTTTATATTCATACCCATTAATATTTTATTTTTCCTAAGTTTAAACTTAAGAACTCCACTAAAAATATTAATTATTTTAATATCTCACAAATTGGGTAGAATCTACCCAAACCATTTATGGGTCTTGGAGATCTCATGTGTTTTAGCCTCTCCACCAATTTTCATGGCTAGAGCACATTTGATGCTACCCCAAATCAACAACAACCTTCACCACGCCTTCGGGAACATTTGATTATCTCAAAATGCCTTTCGAGTTAACAAATGTTGGCGCTACATTTCAAAGCACTATGGACCATGCTTTTAAGGGATTCATCGGAAAAATTATTGAAATCTATCAAGATCTCACTGTTTTTTCAAAGATTGGTTTCACTCATATAGATCACCTTAGACAATTTTTTGACAAATGTCAAGAATTTGGCATACCCTTGAATCCTGTGAAGTCAGTGTTTGGAGTAACAGAAGGGAATCAACTTGGTCACGTTATCTCAAAAGATGGGATCAAGATATCTTGAGAGGGTTGAGCCTATTCAGCGAATCTTATTGTTGCATAACATTATGTCCCTTCAATATATCCTTGGGAAGATTAACTTCCTCAAAAGATTTATTCCAAATTAGGAAGAAATTGTCAAGCTCGTATAGAGTTTATTGAAGAAAAATGCTAAATTTGTCTGGAAAAGTGAAGGCAAAAGGGCATTTCAAGATATTTAAGATGGTATAGCTAAGGCTCATGTTCTTATCAGTCTAGATTATTGAAAAGAATTTATGATCTTTTCTTTCACTTTCAAGGATACTATTGTAGAAATTTGATAGAAATTGCAATTGCTCAAGAAATCTAACTGAAATCAGTAGACACAAATTCTACTCTATTGATCTGCGGAATGGAAATCACAATTCAAAACTTTCACTTCCAAGGATACTATTGTAGAAATTTGATAGAAATTGCAATTGCTCAAGAAATCTAACTGAAATCAGTAGACACAAATTCTACTATATTGATATGCGGAATGAAAATCACAATTCAAAACAACATGACATGCAACAAGCAAAACCACAAGTACACAATGATTTCTACAAGAAACCAACTGGGAAAAATCTCTCCGCTACTTTGCATTAATTCAGAGGAAAAGAGAAACAATTACAACTTGCTTCGAATATGAAGCACACTTTGCACAACAAAATCATCTTCTCCTGCTTCTTGACTTGCTCTGGCCAACACTTAGCTAATTCAAGCATCAGCTAAGCCCCTATTTCCTTGCACAATCCTAGAGGAATTAGCCCCTAAAAATAGGAGAAATTCCTATTTCCCTATGCAATAGCTTGACGAGTTAATCACCTCCTCAATGCAAAATCATTGTACACTCAACAATATACAAATATAAATACAAATATGCATTTTTCTTGACCTCAACAATGCAATTCGAACTCCATATATATTGTGTCTTTCTTTTTAGTTGATTGACTAGTTAACTAAGAGATCACTGAGTTTAAAAACAATTCTACTACTCAACTGACCTTCAATTGACTCAACTAGCTACTTGAGCTCATTTAACTGAGTTCATCTAACAATAACTCAACTAGATTACTAAATCCTTAGTAATCTTTACATGCACAACTCTACTTCTAGCCTATAACTCGAATTTACTGAACTAACTATTTGACACGGGTCATATCACAAAAGTTGACTGCCACCAAGTTATGTTGCTGATGTGGAAATTTGATTTACTCATACTAAGGCACATGTCAAAATTGAGCATTTTTCTTGCTACAATTTCTAACACTCGCTCTTACCAAGAAAAGGGCTTTGCACAGCCCCAATCCAACTCCTGTGAGATGTATTGTAGCACTACTTCTCACTGTTGTTGTTGCTATTGCAACTGTGAAGAATCCAAAACATACTGAGCCACTTGTGTCTTTGCAACTGTCTATTGGGAAAACTGCATTGTTGTTGATTGTGCATTCTGCCTCTTGCACTGCTATCAACATTGCTATGTGCTCCTCAACATCTGACTGCATCAACTCACACTGATCCTTCTGCTACTAAATATTGTGGGCCCCTGTAGTAAGGGTGTTGATCAATGAGATGAGTATACTACAGTTGTTGTTGCTCTCCTATGGACCCTGCCCAATTCTTTGCAACTCTGGGGCTAAAGCTCTACATCGCCCCACCTCACTCCTGAACATCGAATATTTAGGGAAGATTGATTTACCATAACCAAGTCAATGGTAGGCGCATCCGCCATTAGGTAAAGATCACACACACCTAAGTCTCCTCACCCACTAGCCCGATGGGTGACAATCCTAAGTCGCAATTCAAGGAGTCAACCTTCAAGTAGGGAGGAGTCAATATCTCCTTCCAGTTCTATCAAGAGACCTAGGTGCTTTGAGCAAACAAAAAAGGATGCTCGAGAGTATGTTGAGACTACTATGAGCACATTCAAGGAGTGCATGCCTTTGAAGAAATTTCTGAACCATGTGGCATTAACAAGTAGCATCCTTGAAGAAGCAACAAACAAGGAGGTTTTGAGGAGAGCCATGGTAGAGGATGATGCGTGGGATGTTGTGTCAAGTCGAAGGGGAAATCAATTCAAGGTGGCTCTCTAGGAAGTACCACCCTTGCTAAGAGGGGTGTTGATGTTTGTAGCTCGATTACATACTTTTGCGAAGGCCTAACATGTCAAAACTAGCAAAATTCATCCAAACTCTCTTTAGAGTGCTTGCTCAATTAGGTTGCTTTTGTAATTTAACTTAAGTCAAACTTAGGAAAAGCACATAATAATTATGTTAGCTATTCAACTAAAGAAACTAAGGAAAAATAAAAGTATTTACTGTTGATTTCTGGTAGCATCGGATGTGCTCTAATCCTCAAAATTTGCAGGGAGGCTAGGACACATGTATTCCAAAATACCCAGAAATCGTTTTGGGAAATTCTACCCGAAGACAATTTTGTTAGAATACTTAATTATTTGCAATGGATGCCTAAGTCTAAACCGATGTTTTAAAACTCCGACTTTGCTTCGGAAACAGCCGAGGGTCGGCTCCGACACCAACTCCGACTCAGTATCGACTCAGGCGGTTTGATTTCAATGAATTGGTCATTGTAAAAAATACATTAAATATTTAATTTTTATAAAAAACATAATTCTAAAGATTTTCATTCATGCTTCCAAACACAAAGCTTTAGAATGTAGAGAGAAGACAACATATGTCAAGGTAGACTCATGAATATATCCATTATATCAAAATGGCACTCAGTGCAATGTCCAATACATACATGAATTATGATATAGAGATCAAAACAAAAACACATAACCAAGGAGGCTAGAAATGGCCTCTACAAAAAAAGTAAATTGTTAAACATCACTAGTCACCAGTACTAGTGGCTACTGCTAGAGAAGCCAACATCATCTGGCTCAAACTCCGAATCAAACTCAGACAGGGAAACCCATGACTCCTCCTCATCATCATCTCCAACTGCAATTGTAGAAGTGGTAGGCACTAACAGGCTGCGCAGCAACTGCAGGTTGAGATAGACGAGATATGTGCTTCTGTTGTGGCTGAGTAGAGGAAGCGCCTACCACTGGAGGACTTAGGGTTGGGCTTAAGGCTGGTACAAGTGGATTTGCATTCAACTGAACATTTTCTTCAACTAGTGCCTCCGTCTATAAATCCAAATCAAGATCCTCATCAGAATCAAACTCTGTTGGATGACTCTCCACTACCCAATTTGATGTTGAAACAATATCTTCCAACACAATGGGATCTGAATCGGGTTTTTTGTTCAACAATTGGTTGTGTCTAAGTCAAAGGTTGTATTGGACATAGACTAGATCATTTAACCGTTTTTTATCCAAATGGTTTCTCTTCTTCGTGTGAATCCTCTCAAAGACAAACCAATTGCGCTCACACCCAGTAGCACTACAAGTTTGACTTAAAATACAAATTGCAAACTTCTACAATTGAGGACAATGGCTACCAAAAGCCTCCCACCATTGTGTTGCAAAAAACATAGCAGTGTAATGAGTTAGCTCAACAAATTATATCCAACTTACAAATTATAAACAATTAAACAAAAATAAGAATTTGAAAATTGAAATTTTTGTTTACCTAGCTCATCTGCTTCCCTTGCAATCTTTCTTAAGTTCTTGCCAAAGGTACTTGTGGCTTTGTTGAAACAAGTGATTTGTCGGTGTATCTCCAACTAATCACTCTCCATAGGAACCATGCAATCAATGCAATCAATCAATCCATCTCTAACCTCCCACCCAAAGCTCCTGCCTCCAAAGCTTTATAACAATACCTTGGGTTCAAAAGATACTCAGTTGCATGTATAAGGCGATGGAGTTGATTGTTCCATCTTTCATTAATGATTGCCTAAATGGGCCCATACTTAGCCACTTTATCCTTGTATGTTGTCATTATTTGCTCCTTTGCTTGATCCATAGCCTTATAAATGAAGCCCAATGTTTCCACATCCACCAACCGCAACACCTTAACCAGTGGCTCAGCAACCTTCACAATCTTTGTTGTCGTTTTCCAAAATATTTCTTCGCTAACTTTCTTTTTCAAATCTTTGCCATCCTGATTATGAGACCACTGGCTTTCATTCCAATCATCACTGAAAAACATCTTTCGCAAGTTTCTATGTTGGGAAAGCATAGATTGCAATGTCAAAAAATGAGTTGCAAATCTAGTGATGGCATGCCTAATAATATCCCTGCCCCCTATGTGTCTCCTCATCGGGCTCAAAATCCATGAATGATTGTAGATACATTTTGTTATGCTTTTGGCATGCTCTACAGTGTTCTTGACCTAATCTAATTTGCCAATTTCCTCAAGCATGAGGTCTATGCACTGTGCAACACATGGGGTCCAAAAGATGGTTTTGTGTTTTTCCTCTAACAGTTTACTAGCAAGAACATGGTTAGAAGCATTATACGTGATGATTTGAACAACATTAGCCAACCCCACCTCCTTAACAACCTCATCCAATAGCTGAAACAACAATTGTCCATCTTTCAACCTATCAAATGCATCAACTGATTTTAGAAACATGGTTCCTTGTGGACAAAAGATAAAAAGGCTTATGATGGTACAGTTCCTTTAATCAATCCATCCATTTGACATAATGGTACTCCCTATTTTGGCCCATGAGTTTTCGAAAGCTTTCAAATACTCATTAATGGAGGAAATTTCTTTTCGCAAATGAGACCCCCTTAACTCATGCATAGTAGGGCCTTTGAAGCCCTTTCCAGCAGCAAATATGGCATCAAACATAAGCTCATAATATGGTGAATGGAAAGCATTAAAGGGGATATCAACATCATACCACCATCTAGCTATTAATCACAAGCATTCTCCCTCAATAATGGTCATCTAAAGCCCTACTAGCTTGAGGACTATGTGCATCTGATGGCAAGGAAGGTGTGACAACGAAATAACTTTTAATACTCATATCACCCTTCTTTTTCATTTTACCCTTACCCTTTTTTTTCTTGCATGGACTCCAAAGAAAGAGGAACATAGCAAAAGGGGTTGGATGCATTAGTACAAGGGATAGATGAAGAGCCCTCAAAATCAAAATGGGGGTTGGTATTTCAGCCTCTATTTCTTTTTGCCTAACTTTTTCTTCCTGAAACTTCTCAAAGCTATTTAAGAACTCTTTCCTAATCTCCCCAATTTGTGGTGATTTACATGGAGTAATTTGGCCTCTAATACCAACCAAGTGTTGTTTCAACCTATGAATGCCCCTAGGACCCTCCTTAATTTTTCTATGGCAAAATTTGCAATGCATTTGATTATCAACTATTTCAACATATGCCCAAGCAACATCTTTCACTCTAGGAGCCATTTTCTAACTTGGAAAGGAAAGGAAAAAAATATGAAAATGAAAACAAGAAAAATAACATTGCTTCAAGGTTCATTTCTTTTACAAAAAAGACTCTTTTAGATTTCCAGATTTGCACAAAAGAATAAATAAGCAAAAACGGATTTTAAAAGCGAAGAAAAATACCTCTAGGCACAAACCACCTCCTTAATGTTGCTTCAGCAAACCAACTTCTCAATGTTTCTCCAGTGGCTACCCAAGAAGCTCCTCATTGTTGCTCCAATGCTTGCCTAAGACTCCTCACTGCTACTCCAAAACCAAACTCCACAACTCTTCACCAACTCCTCACAAATTCTCACACAAATGCAATGACATAGCTGTGAGGAAATGAGAGGGGTTGGGTAGCTTTTATAGGGTTGGGAGAGGTAAATGGACCTCAAAATCACTCTAAGGAAAATTAGAATTGGTTGTGGGGTCCAATTTCCCCCCCAAAACTCTTCGTTGGTCGTGTTTTTGCGTCGATGACAGAGCGGGCTGAGTTAACTCGAGCTCGGTCGAGTCGTTCGATTTGTTACGGAGTCAACCGAGTCGGTGACCGACTCAGTAACAAACCGACCAGTTGTTCCATTTTGACCACTGAGCCAACCCGGATAGGCCTTGGCTCGGTCTGGCTCGATCGAGTCGAAGCCAACGTGGTCGTTTTTTAAAACATTGGTCTAAACTTAGGAAATTAAAATAATTAAAGGGCATTAATAAAATTGGGTGTGAATCTTCTAGAAAAAAAGACAAGGATCAAGTCAATATGATGTAAGCCATTTATTAGAATTTAATTTGGGTCATTGATTACTCAACAAGAAGATTATAAGGACTTCAATGGGCATTTGGAAGATACATCGAGTGAGATCAAGAGATCGATTTCTCAAGAGAGCAATGCAGCAGTTGACGAAGAAGTCATCAAGGAGATTTCTTGCAATGAGGGGCAGGGCTAGTTTTCCAGTTGGAGAGTTTCCTCATCCGAGGGTACATTACAGAGAACGTAAAGAGAGATCCAGAAGAGGCAATGCAATGCCACGCAAAGGCAGTGTAGAGCTTCAGAGGGAGTCTGAGATTCAATTGGGAACTCGAGTTCCAGAGCCAGAAGCCAGGGTGTGAGACCGAAGGGCCAGAGGAAGGAAGTTCTAGACAGTAGAAGATCCATGGAAAAGGTGACGCAGACCCCAGAAAGGTTGACGCAGAGGTTGCGCAGAGCCAACGTGGGGCCAACCATCCAGGGCCTGGATCAATGTTGGTTCGCTAGTGATAGTGTGAGGTATTTCTCACTAATTTCTCTGCTAGTCAGATTCTTTGTATCAGGTAGCCAGTAAGGCATCCAAAGAATGTATTCAAAAACTAATACATAATAATACAAACCCTTAGTTGCTGCAACGATTTTCTCGCATTGGGTTTTTCCGAGGACATTTGTCGAAAAACAACAGTGTCAATTGTGTGTGTGGTTATTTCTTCTTGGCCAGTTCTTATTTATGCATATAATTTAAGTAGTGAAGGTTGCAGTCGTGTTTACTTCGATATTTATAGTGTAATACAGTAAATAACTTGCACGAATAAACAAGTAGGAGAAGTAATATCATTTTGTTGCAATAGGATTTAGGTCTCCGACTAGGTTGATTTGGTAATTTAACCTAAGTCAAACTTATTAAAGGCACATAATTAATTATGTTAGCTATTGAGCTAAAGAAACTAAGGAAAAGTAAAAGTATTTACTTTAGTGAATGTGTTTTAATCTCAATTGTTCATCTCAAGTGGGTTCGAATTTAATCCTAGTCATCCATCACTTTGGAGACAAGGGTTAGGGATTTAGCTTAATGAGAAATTATAAAAACAAAGCTGAGAGGAGAAGACATAGAACAGTAAGTGAGCACAAGAGTTGAGAGAAGATTTGAGTGATTGGGTGGAGAAGGAGTTTCATCCAAGTGTATCAGGTCACAGGAAGGTGAAAGGGTGCAGCGAAGGAGATCTAGATCAACCAAGTAGATCAGATCCATATATACGGCTTGACCATGTAGATCAAATTAGTGTGTGTTGTATTTGTCAATTCCTCAAAGGGCCTGTAAAAATTTATCATTTCCCACCCCGGTTTTCAGTTTCACCTTATTTCCCCCATATAATTAAATGCCCATTCCCATATCCATACATTCAACACTAAAAAAATAAATTTTGCTGAAAACACAAATTCTGGAAATTTTACAAAATGCTGGAAAATGCAAAAATAAAAATCAGCAAGTACAAACAGCCATTTAACACATTTAAACACAGGGATTTTTTGTCAAGGTGACCCTAGACAAACCCCCTACAACTCTTGGAGAAAACCAGTTCGAGAGCTCTTCTTTATTTCTGAAAATGCCTTTTTACAGTGAGAAATATTCAACAAAAATTCAACAAGCAAACTTTACAACTTATCTCATTTTCCGTGCCCTGGAAAATTGTTGTACACTTGTTGTACGAACTGTACGGACCTCGATTTCTGAGCAAAAAAACTGTTGTACAGCCCTCGATTTTTGTGCAAAAATCTATTGTACTACCCTCAATTTATGTGCAAAAATCTGATGTACTTCCTCCTGAAAATTGTGCCCAAAAATCTGTCTTTTACAGTGTGCTCACTCAGCTATACAGATTTGCTAAATTGCTACCTTGGAATGTGTGCCAAGCTATTGTCTCCTTCTCCTCCCTGTCCAGAAATCTCCCTTGCTCTCTTGCTCTCCTTCTCTCAATCTACTCATGAAAAAATGAATGACCTTTTCCTCATTTTCCTCCTTTAATCTAACCCTCAGTAACTTTTGGGTGATCCCTAAATCCAATGGCTGAAATAGATTGAGATCAAGCATTGAGATTAAATGCTCATTTAAATCTCACTTTCTATTTTTTAATTCACCCCACTTTCATAAAAACCCACTTAGTCATTTATTTCCAAAGTCACTTTTCCTTTCTAATTTTACATTGACTTTATTAATATCACTTTAAAATTAAACTTTAGTAACTTTATCACTTAAAGTCACTTTTAAATTAGATTTAACTTTATAAAAATTATAAAGTCACTTTAGGAGAAAAATTAAATTCTTTTGGACACTTTTCCCTAGGCCAAAGATCAAAGCCTTAGGGAACCACCTGTCCTTCGGTACCAAATTTCAACAGGGCCATTTTCCCAAAAAGGGAGTTCAAGTAGGTACTGATATTATATCAATGAAAAACTATTGATTGGGCAAAATATTTGTGTATAATGTGTGATGTGGATTGGTTGTCATTTTTACTTCTAATGAATGTTTATGTTAAGATCCTATTTGTGTTTTTATTCAATAGATCTGTAATATGTTAGGAATTAAATAGCCAGGTTGTTGGGTTCATAAAGGTAATTTAACAAAACATGTCCACTAGGTAGTTAGACTATTTTTATAATAAAGGATAGTTGCCTTAGGGCATTAGGAATACTCATGAGAAAGTATAAATACACATAAGTATCATTGTATTGAGAGATATTGGAACTTGGAAGTTGATTCTTGTAAAAGCATGGCTTGTAGAATGATTCCTTCTATAAGGAATGATTAATGGTGTTAGGTTTTTTTCTATATTCTCAAGTTTATTATGGTGTGAATGCATTTCGTATATTTGAAGTTTAAGGGTTTATTCAGAAGATAAGGGCGATATTTTCTCTTATATCTATCAAGATTTACCATAGAATCCCATGCAAATCAAATCTAATGGCAATGATTATGACCTCTAGAATCAATAATGTGCCACTCATTTGCATGTATTCTACCAACCTACTAACAAGTTTGGGTCAAGTGAGAGAAAATTCTATCAATTTCTTCATGCTCTGTCGTGTTCCTAAGTATTCCTCATAGATTTTGATTTTTGCAAAGAGCAAGTCTATGTTTGTTTTAGTATAGGGAGTCAAATCAAATCAAAGGAATTCCATAAATGATCATGGACACAAAATCAAGCATTCTTTGGTGGAATATGTTAGACACCTAATCCTAAATGGGTTAGTGTGGAAGTCGAATGGACAAAAGCAGTCCAAGAGACCTTGGGATGTGAATCCCAATGGTCACATAATGTACTATAAATGTAAATCTCTTGTTAATAAAATTGTACTCACATGCTTTATCTTTCTTATTGCTCTTCCTGTCCATGTGTGTTTAACATGGTATCAGAGCGGGCAATTGCTGGTCCTGCTCCAATTTCAGCCATTTGTTTTATGGCTTTTCTGTGCAAGTCAGATCTACATTTCATGAATGTTTTATCAACAGTATTTTAGCTGCATTCTCTGCGCACAATTCCCCAGATAGAAAATTCTGACATTATTCTCCTGCTCTGACGCTTCCACTGCGTTGAACGCTGCTCCTGTAACTGCTCCACCTGCCCTGTTCATTTGAATGCACTCAGAATCCAAAACCATTCCATATTCCTGCGCCACTGGGCTTTGTCCATAATTAACGCATTTGTCATGGCCTGTCTTGTGTATCACTAACCGCTCCTCTGGGTGCGAATAGCAGTTGAATCGAACAGACGGATTGTCTTGAGGATCCTTGGTGCGTAGCCGAAGCTCTCCCCTCGATAATGGAAACCCCAGTTTCTCAAATAGGTTGCCACTATACTACACGCTTCCATTAGCCGGCTGGACGAAACAGCTGGACTCGATGTAATTTTTAGAGCCCTTAAGAATACCCACTGCCTGTATGCTGGAGAGATTCATGGGTATAGGGGATTGCACGCTTAGACCTGCACGGGAGTTGTCTTGAATCCCTTGGCCTACTGCAGGTAAATCTAGAACTAAAGGAATATTGAATTCTTTGAGATGTTGAGATGGGCCAATTCCGCTCAACAGCAGCAGCTGGGGGCTACCTAGGGCTCCGGCAAAGAGGATTACCTCACTAGAAGGTGACCATTTTTTCAAAAAAAAAACTTGATGAGACTGACCCTTTTCGTCCGTGAATTCTACTCCATTGACCTCCGGCTGCTTCCAGCTAGAAGAGCCACCCTTCTTTCCTGGAGATGTAGAGTTATTGAACAGAATCCTGCTTACGGTAGCGTTGAGAAGGACTACGATATTGTTTGGGTTGGCAGACTTGTAAAGATCTGTTGTTGTGTGTCTCTTGCCATTGTTATCAAAGATGGAGGCGCTGGTCTTGGTTCCCTCCACATGATCCACCGTATATCCATTATCTGGAAGAACTCCTGCTTCCAGAAGCCCATTTCTGAAAGTCGACGACCAACGCGAGAGGAGAGAGGGTTCAAAAGTAATCTGCTCCTCCACCCATTCATACGACTCTGTTACAAGTCGCTTGTCCCACTGCGCCCTACGCACAATTTCAGGGTTTGCCCTGCTGTAGAAGCCTGCATTGAAAGCAGTTGCGCCTCCCAGAACTGTGGCTCTCGCTAAAGTCACTCCATCCTCTGAAATAAACGTCTGCACTGGAGAAGTGTAATTAGAGCGTTGTTGAGAGAGCAGAGGGAGTCTTGTACCCGCCGGAAGACGCGTAAGATTGGCCATCAACAGCCTGCTGTTGGGAACCACATGGTATCTCACATTGTTTGTAAAATCTCCCTCGAATTTTGAAATACTATCAAGCGTTGAAGGGGCTCTGCGGTTTTATTTTTGTGAACGAGGTCTCGGTTCGCCAGAGAAGAATCCACAACCGTCGCATAGTCACAAGTTGTGTGGAGTCCAACATTAGTTGAAGAAGGTGAATAGTATCAATGCGCAGTTTCTTTATATCATTTAAATCATTTGAATGGTGACATGGTATTGTGGATAGACCACTGTTTAAATCCATGCCATTGCAAGTTTTATGGACGGAGAAGATCATACGACAGATTTGTATTATAACATATTTCAAATAATTATTTTGATGACTTCGATACTCGCATTTCTATGTTTCGGCATGATGAGAATCGACAAGGGTATTGCCTCGTAATAGCCATTTTTTGCCGTATTATTTTGTGCTTACAGACTTTCCTTGCGTCTCAAAAAATTAGAGGACTGAGTAATTGGCAGAGACCTGATATTGTTTGGAGTCTCTTTTTTATTCATACGTTCTTCAAAGAAAGAAAAACAGAAGTAAAACAAAAAAACAAAAAAACAAAAAAAAAAACGTGGCAGTCAACGGTAGAAAAATGGGAGATCGTGAGAGGGAAGAGTTAGAGTTCTTTTAAAGGTGGTTGTCTCATATTTTTCAGTCTCAGGATATTGCTGACTAGATGCATTTTCTTTAACACCATAAATGGGCTTAGGAGTTCCAAATGCCTGGAAGACCGAATTCTTCATCATTTTAGGAGGCTAAGATTCATTGAGGATCATTTGTACCACTGCTAAAAGATCAAGGGCGCATTGAGGTTGGCCCTGCATCAATTTTGGTAACTACTCGTCCGTTTTAAAGAACCTGGATTCTGGGAACTTGTTGTTGATGCCGATTTGAAAGTGAAGGAGTACTTGAAGGATCCAAGCAAGTTTGCAGTTGTTGCTGCTCCAGTGTAGCATTGTATTTAAAACTCATTATAGTGCATTGATTCCTTGATTCCACTACTGCATAAAGAGTTTGGTGAGCTGATTGTAATCTTTTATGTTGCACAATGATCATTTGCTGAAATTTATAAAGGATATTGGAGTGACATTGAATTGTGAGTGATTGTTGCTTCTTCTTCACTGGTTGATAGTTGTGATCAGTTTCTTTAACGTATAAGATAATGAAGAAGATGACCAGACTTGATAATACATTAGAGTTGTTAAATACTCTGATACATTCCACTGTTGATGAGATGGTTAAGATCAACAAAACCTCTCTATTCAATATTAAAATATGTCTACAAAATGCATAGGAGAATATTGAGTTTTTGCAGCTTGAAACAAAGCTACAGCAAGAAGAACTAAAACAGAGGAGTCATTATTCTGAACCTGTTTCTGTTCAGAACAATGAAACAGACTCCCATAAACAGCAAGACAATATTGTTGAAATTCATTTAAATCCAGTGCCCAATAAAGCAGCATTTGTACATGCAGATGCAGAAACTCAGTCTGCACCTCCCAAGTCCATCATTAGACCTTGGAAACAACTTGTCCACAACAAGCACAAAACCGGTCTAGGATATGACAAGGACTTGTCCTTTCATATTCCAGACTACACCAAGCCCATTCAGTTTCAGAGTGCTGGATTTATTCATGACAGTTCATCTGCTCTTCATGACAGTTCACCTCCAGCTGTTCCAGACTCTGCCCCTCTTCCACAGCAACAACAACAACAACAGTTTGTAAAATGCCAACACTGTGACCGAGTTGGCCATTTAAAAGATCATTGTTTTGATCTTCATCCATGTAAGCACTGTCATAAAACCAGTCATTCTTCACACAGATGCTTCAAAAACAAACGTCCTGCAAGAATAAAGATTCATCTAGGATGGATCGCTTCTTGGCAATGGGCATCAACAACCAAGAAGATATTCCAAACACATGCCAGAACTTGTTCCAGAGTATTGAAAAGTCTTGCACGAACGAAAAAAACCTCATCTTCCACTATTGCAAAGTCAAAGGAGATTTGTCTCAATGGTAACCTTTCCTTCATCGATAAAGAGGATAAACCTAGCACAAAGACATTGTTGAACTTGAGCAACATTTTGTTAGGGAATGTAGGAAATCATCTGCATGAAGGCTTTTATCCAAAGAACTTGTGGATGACAAAATGTTGATACATCACCAACCATTTTTGAACAAGAGATTCATGAAGCATTGTCTGGGCTTGGGAAGCATTTTCCACAAGAGGAGAAGATACCCATATTCAAATCTAAATTGGAAGAGATGGTGTGAGAAATTAAGGCAGGCAGGCCAACCACTAGAGATGGTGTGGGAAATTAAGGTAGGCCAACCACTAGAGATGAACTGGATTGGTGAGAGTGGGGCACTATTAGAGCCCACACCTGGATTCAACTCCTCAAAAAAGTGGCAGGTTTGCCTCTCCAGAGCTGATGTACTCCTGCAAGCAAGCCATTACATTGTGTCTGTTGAGCTGGACCTGACCTCATGCATCCAAGTGTAACACTGTCACACCTCTTCATAGGTGGTGGATGCTTGACAATAAACTCTTGACGAATAATGCTAAGAGTTTTTGAATTGAGGAAACTTTGACAGGGTTCCGTCAGATGTGGAAGTATGAGAAAGTTGATCAAGCTGCAGACTGAGAGAGAAGCAAAAATCCTCGTTGTGAGCTTGAATTAGTTCAACAGGTCAGCCCCAACGTGTACAGGGTAATAAGTTGAGAATGAAGAAGTGGCAGCATTACTTCAAGAATTTTTACAACTGGATATTCTGCCCTCGTACAGTTTGACAGTAAGGACTGCTTCAGAAGTCAGAACTAAGACAGTTATCGGGAAAGACCATAAGTTTCCTTTTGTTTATGTTATCTTCAGACATCGATTTTGTTTTGTTCTTTTCTTAAATAATGCTTCCTTATCACGCAACAATGAGGAGCAACGGCCACCTATCAAAAGTTGGCACGCTGCTTAAACTAAACAACAGCCCCGCCTACCTTAATTACCCTGGGCAGTTCAACAGAGCTCTTGCTGGCAGCGCATCGTCCAGCTCTCGTGAGGAGTCGAACCTACATGGGACTACATAAACGCCTCGCTTTCTCCCTTGGACCTAAGTCTAACCTTAACCTTAACTGTTTATCAAATTTTGTAATGTTTTTTATATTGCTAGTCCCTGATTTGTTTTCACTTATTGGCAGAACAAATCTACATTTTACATTTAGCTCGCATGAAGGGGCGCGGAAACCGAAATTTTACTTCAATGAAAGATCCTAACATTGACACTATTCCCGTATAATTTGCGCACCAAACAAGCGTTTCATGTTATCCATTTCGAAGTTCCGAAGATTCTGGAATTACAGAGCTTTTAGGTTTTGAGAAGATAAATTACCTGTCGAGTGACGGTGATCTCGCTGCAGTCCTCGTAGCCGATGGGGCTGCGGCTTCGATTGGAGTTATCGAAGACAATGGACACGGTGGCCTTAGTAACGCCGGCCTGGCCCTGCTTGTACACCAATTCCTGCAAGTTCGACGCCCTCACCTGCTGCAGATTGGTGATTCCCAGCACGAAGCAGATGGAGTCCAAGATGTTCGATTTGCCGGAGCCGTTCAGCCCCGTTATGGCGTTGAAAAACGGATCGAAATTTGGCACCACCGTTCTTGTGGCGTAGGATTTGAAACCCTCCAGACAAATCTCCTTGACATACATGGCTGTAAAAATGCAAGCTCAGGAACCCTCCGGCAATTCGAAACACTGACCTGTATCTTGTGAGCAGGAAGTAACAAAGAGAATTCCTTCTAAATACCAAACCTACATTTGCAATGGAACTCTGGTTCATTGCTTTTCACTGTTTGCTTTCTCTGTTCAGGCGGGAAAAGTTGAAGAGAGACATTTTGAATTTGGAGCCCGACGGAAATTGTCGCGTTACGAGTAGATAATTTGTTTGTGTCAATTGACGCTAATTTTCAGGATATTTCGCACTTTATTAATGTGGAGTTTTAAGCAGTGCCTTTGGCAACCATAAATTGCTTTTTGTGTGGGTTTTGTCGGAGTAAGTATGTGAGGAGGGGAAGTTTATATTAATATTTTTTTATTTTAATGAATAATATATGTAATATAGGAAAAACTCGTTTATGGGATTTTAGATAGACTGTGATGCAGTGTTCTTTTATGACACTCCTAGATGTGAAGTCATTGGTTCATTTCCTCACTTTATTCATAGTGATATATTGGACATGATAAAAATGTAGTCCTGTCAAACTTACAAAAAAATAGAAAAAACTCCACAATATTTAAGATTATGAATTTTTTGTGTTTTTTTTTTTAGATTTTGATAATAATTATATCATTAAAATAAAGGTTTTATGTTTTAATGTTTTATAATGGTTGTTACTTAAAATTTTGTTTGAATTCTTGGAATTGTAGATTTTAATGGTATAATAAACTTGATGATGGCAAATCAACTTATGCATTCAAATATGTGACTTAAGTGATATAAAATGTGCTTTGGTCAATAATTGTGTTGTCAAGTTTCATTGATGATCATCAAAAACATAGAACATTTAGACTTGTCCATTAAAATGAAATCATCTAAATTCATTAGCAATCCATAAGAGGGTAGAATTCCACTCTTGCAAAATACCTCTAAGTTTTGGGTTGTTAACATATTTATTTGCCTAAATGAGATAAATTGTTAGACAATTAGAAGCAATACCATACGTCAAGGTTAAAAGACTTTAAACATAAATAATAATTGAAAAAAAAGACGTATTTTCTAATATCATCACTGATAGGATTGCCAGGATTCTTTAGAGACATAATGTCCCCTCGACCTTTAGACCCCTCAACACCATTCATAAATCCCTCAGGTCGGTAAAGGATCTTATCGACCCTAAGGACATGAAAGGGGTTTATATGGTTCCTTGTTCCTGTGGGACCCCTTATATTGGAGAGACTGGTCACTCCATTAATCAAAGGATTAGTGAGCATGCAGTTGACCTTAAGCATAGGAGGACTAAGTCTTCTGCTTTCGCTGAGCATGCTGAGAGTACCAAGCATCATGTTTGCATAGAGGAGGCGAGTGTTATTGCTAGGGTTTCACATTTCCATCACCAAAAATTTAGGGAAGCCCTTGAGATTGAGAAGAGACCGAACAATCTCAATAGAGAAGACGGATGGAAGATAAGCAGTTGCTAGATCCCTGCCCTCTCCTCCCGTTAAAAGGAATATA
>APFE030079526.1:0-27143 GCA_000404065.3 Pinus taeda | reverse complement strand
ACATATTCTCCCATGGATAGCTTGATATTATGGCACTTTCCATAGCAATTTATTGTTCCTCCATTTTCAATCATCACTTGACACTCTGGTGCTGGATATAGGAAGCAATTCAATTCTTTTTCTACCCTACAATGAATAAAATTGTGGGTGCTTCCTGAATCAATCAACACTATTACCTTTTTCTTCTTGATTTGTCCTTCTATCTTGATAGTTTGAGGAGTGGTAATTCCTGCCAATGCATTACAAGATATGGTCGGATTTATTTCTTCTTCATCTAGGCTTTGTTCCTGGAGTATATCTTTTTCTTTTGACCTTTCTTGCTCCTTTTCTTCTTCCTCTTCACAATCTATGTAGAATAATTTCTTCTCAGCACACTTATGACCTTTAGTGTATTTGCTATCACAACTGTAACAAAGCCCTTTTGCTCTTTTTTCTTCCAATTGTTGTGGTGTCAACCTTATAGGTTGTGGAAGACTAGCGGCAACAACACTTCCATCTTTATAGATGTGAGTGGTATGCTTCCTGTTTGCCATAATTTTGCTTTCCATTTTTCTTGCTAACCTGAATGCCTTCTCTAATGAATCAGGTTCCCAAAGGCGAACATCATGTTGGATATTATCCTTTAAAGACCTATGAACACATCAATCCTATGCTCCTCTGGAATATCTTTTACCCTTATGTTCAATTTTTGGAACTCCTCAATATAATCCATTATTGAACCCTTTTGTTTGAGACTTATCAATTGGCTAAAAAAAGTGTTGCTTTTTGTATCCTCAGAATGTGCGCTATCCAAATTCTTCTGTAGAAAAAATTGCCCAAGTGATAAATTTTTTTACGAAAGCAAAAGCCATTGATACCATACAAACTGATTTGGTTCCAAATATAAAGTTACCATACGTACCTTTTGTGTGTTTTGCACATTATTGAGATCGAAAAATTGCTCCATCTGTAATATCCATGTTGTGGGATCTTTGCCATCAAACTTCCTCATATCGATTTTGGGAATATGGTGGGTCTTCGATCCAACATTAGAGTCTATGGAATCATGATTAACATTTCTTTTGTTCTCATCATGAGTTTCCTTTACTACCCTTTCACCCTTAGTGACCCTTTCTTGTAACAACTTATTCATATTTATCTTCAATTCTTCCATGTCTGTCTTCAAATCTATCTTCATCATTCATCTTACCTTCCACGTCATTCATCTTAGCTTCTACACCTTTCTTTAAACAATCCATCTTAGATTCTGTTCCTTTTTGTGCAAGTGACACTTGTTGCACTTGGTCTCGTAATTTTGATATATCATGTTGCATTTCTTCCTCTTCTTCATGAGTCATGCTAGAGCTTTCAGGTTGCCTACTAGGTGTTTGCATTTTCTTTCCTTGGGGCATAAATTACTAATAATAATGCTTCACTATGCCCTTTGAATTCCTTCAAAATAAATTTTCAAACCAAGCTTAAGCAAAAATTTAAAAAAACTACACAATGTTTTTCACTTTCTAGGAGCCGATATTGAATCTGATGTATCTCTATAATTTCAGACCATCCAATTCTAAAATTGCAACCTATGGTAGCCCTATGTGTCCTATTTACAATGCCACCAGTCTGACCCAAATTGGATTCTCCAAGGAAGAGTTACGCCAAATCTCCCACAGTAACCTGATTATAGACTAATTCAGTAAAGCGAACTTGAACGACATGCCACGAGTCACTGTTTCAACCTTTAGCTCTGAAAAATATATACAAGAAACGACAGTCTGTCCCCTTTCTACACCTTCTTACGAAATTTCAATCCAATGCTCAGAGAAAAAGTTATGATGATTTTCCCCAGGTAACCTATTTGGAATGTAATTCAGGAGTCTGCAAAAAGACCAACTTCCTCAGATCATATCTCCAAAAATATAGCACAAAAAGCTCTAAAATTCAGACCCGAGATTCAACACGATGTATCCTCAAAAGGGTTTTGTTTTAACTTCTGAAACATCGCAAAAAAAAAGTTATAGCAAAAATGCCACGATGACCTGTTTGGAGCAGCGAAACCCTAGAATCCAAAGCTCTAATACCAAATGTTATGAAACCAGCTCAAGAAAAGATAGAAAAGATAGATCAAAACCTTAGAATTCAGCCTCTTCGAGGGGGAAACCTCCTTTACATTACATAAATGAACAATTCTTGGATGATACAAATGATAAAACCTCCTTTCTATATATAGGAGTCTAAGGAGTCACAATATAACCCAGTCGACCTAACAATAATAATATAAGGCCACAAAAATAACAATAGAGGGATTCTATGGGGCACAGTAATAACAATACAGGGACAATAGGGCACAACAATATTAATAAGGGGTACAACTACAATAGTAATGGGGTAATGACTAGTATTATAGGGACCCAATAGACCCCCGGATTAACTATGTGGGCTAGTAGTGGAAATAATATAACACAACCCAATAATTTTCTCTATCACTACGCCTTGCCTTTTTTCTTCCTCCTGTTTCTATTTCTATTCCCTTTCTCTCCTCCTCAACTCATGTTCTTCCTTCAACTTCTTCTTCGTCTCCTACAACTTCAGTTCTGCTTCCTGCTACCTCTGTTTTTTTCTCTTCCTTCGCTTTGCTCTTTTTATTTGTTGCTCCCTCTTCACTTCCGCTGCCAAAGTTTTCTTCACTGTGATATGATATGCCTTCATCTTGCAACTTTTCTCTACCTTCTCGATAATCTTCCTCTTTCCCTTATCCTTCACTAGATTGTTGTCTATTGTTGTTGTTATTGTTGTTGCTTCCTGTGTTACTGTTGTCTAGAAAACAACTTTCCAAGTTGTTTTTATACTAACCAACTCATGGAGTTTGGAGGCATTATAGCAATACCTCCAAGGGTCCTCCTCTAACCAGTGAAATGTCCCGTGGATTTATGGAAAATACACCCTCGCATAGTGGTCCTTGAAAATACCATGGGGATCATACTGATTAAATTCTTTGGTTCAGAACGCGAATTTCGCTATCTCCTTGGCCTTGACATCTGCATCGTTCAAGCTCTTAATCTCGTATAATATGGTCCGCAAAGAAAGAGCGGGCCATGGCGCTTTCTTCTTTCTATGCAGTCATGCTGACAACCCCTTAGAGAGGTGATATGAGACTTCTTGCATGATCAACTTGTCAATGGCATACCTTGGTAGAACATACGGAGGCTTCTCTCCGCCAAACACTTTGATGAAGGTGCCACCTAGTGAGGCATACCAATCTACAATGTGTACTATTACCTCCATTGCTTCTCGGGACATGCAAGGTGAATCCTGGTCAAAGATAAGCTTGTACAATGTGATGATAAAATGGTCAATTAGCTTTACCATTACTCCTTGATAGCTGCAGTCAAAAAGCAACTTGCAATAGATGTTGGCAATAGTCTCTTTTGGTGTCCATGTCTAGCTTATGTCAAGGAACTACTTCTAGGTACAAATTACATCAAGTATGAAAACATGTAAAATCTTGCTTGCTCATTCTTGGGTGGCTTCCGAGCATTAGTCACATCAATTTTTAATTGATGAGCCAACAAATCTGACCATTTAAATGCCTTCCCATCACTCACCAACTGGTACAGCACGACTACCCAACCTTCAGGAAAGGTTTCTGTGTTCTCTTGACCATATATTCTGCAAGCAAAAATGATCAAGAATTGATAAGCCTCCCTGAGGGACTTTGTCTTGTAAACATGATTAGCTATTTATCTAAATTTTGACAACTCTTTCACCTAGCACTTGATTATATCTCTAGTGTTCACGATGTTATGGGTGGCATAGAAAAATGAGTCCATGCACTTCACTGGCTGGGGTAAATGATACATTTGCTAAAATTTCTTTGCCTTTAAGGTGGCAAGCCCTATCCTGCTGGCGCTGCTCAGTGTCATAGTTTGTTCATTTGTGTGTCAAGAAATCCAGCTGATAATTTTCACACGTGGGAAGATGGGGTACCTACATGCAACCTTTTATAAGCCTTACCGTTGGACACTAAGATAAACTTGTCAGTCCTCTAAGTCTTCCTTGAAGTCCTCTACAAAAGTATCTTTGATTTGTTGCCATGTTAATGTTGTACCCTTCTCAATGAACAACTGAGTATTTGCATAAACTGGTAGATCAAGTGATATCTGTTCAACTGCTTCCCCAGTACTTCTCTGAGCGGTTTCCTTTGATGCAGCTCTCTTAGATGCCATGTTAATCGTAACTGCTAGAGAGATGATCAACAATTGTTGTACCTGTGGCACAGAGAGGACACTTATGGCAAGCAAATGTCATCTTAAAAACAAAGCAACTTAAAGACAAGACCAAGCAGCAAACCAGGTTCATGCTGGGAGATATTGCGCAATTCTAGCTGATAGAGGTCATTGGCTGATTGTGGGAACTGTGCATTGCGTAGTCCCAATAGTCAGTCAGGAAGCTTGATGACTAGAACTGCACAATGTGCAGTTCAGTATTGGGCCAAGGCTAGAAGAGATTGTGCATTGCGTAGTCTCCGTGGCCAAGCTTGGAGGCTGGCTCCTAGAATTGCGTAGCGTGTAGTTGGAGCCAGTCTAGGACAACCTCTATGCAATTCTAGAAGCCAAGGAAGAGGCCTTGAGCTCCTAGATTGCACAGTGCATGTAGTGAAGTGTGAGATCTAGGAAATGGAAGCCCAGATCTGCCCATGGGAAGAGTGCAAACAAGCAGATCTGAAGGATGGCGTGATGCTGAGTGCAGATGGCGTGATACATGCAAGTGAAACAATTGCAGGAATCAATCAAACTAAAGGAAAATGAAGCATGTGAAGAGAGTGGTCGTAACAACGACTGTTAGTGCAAAATCAGGGTAACACATGCGACACTTGGGAAAGGCAATCTAAACCTTGAAACAACACTTCTACAATCTAAAACAAGGTAAAATGCCAATAATTGTTCAAAGAAACAAGTGAAACAACACTCTCACAAGCTAAATGACAAAAGTGACCGAAAAAGCGGCAAAAGACTAGAAAATCAAAACTCACCTAGAAAAACGATGACGATCGCACCGAATGTTCCTTGATCTCCTTGGGAATGACAGAGCTCCAAGATTGAATGTGCAAATGAGCTATAGTAGCGTCAATTAAATAAATTTGGTCAAGTTAGGGTTTATGATGCGCATGCCAAAAACCAAGGAAAAAGAGACACTTGGCATCAATTTCTAAAATAACGCAAGTGCCTCCTTCAGGTTACTAAAATAGATCCCTATTTTTTAGGGATATATTTTTTTTACTTTTTTCTTCTTCTTCTTTTCTTTTTTGCTTTTACGGGAAAAACTGCTATGCATTGCCCCAAAAAGATTGCGCAATTTTGGGGAGAACCAGGCAACTCTCTAGCTCATGCATTGCACAATTTCTGGGTTAAGTGGCTTTGGGTTGCCTCTCATGTTTTGTGCAATTTCCCAGATCAAGGCTGGCTTCCATCCAATACTACGCATTTCTTGACCTCAAGGCTCACTGGTAGTTAGGACTGCGTAATTCCCAAGAGAAAGGCCAATTGCCCTCAAGAATTGCACAGTTCTCTAAGGCAAGCCCAAAACTATCGAAAGACTAAGTCAAGAGATTGAATTGTGGGTTATAAAAAGAAGTAAGTGAGAAAACACAAGACAAGATTGAAATAATAAAGCTTAGTTGAAGCACAAGTACTTGGATTAGTGCAAGATGAGCTGCCGTGATTTAGAAGGTAGGCTTCAAAAATAAAACATAGGCAAATTTTTTTTTTTTTTGGGGGGGGGGGGGGGGGGGGGGGGGCGTGGTTGTAGCCGCTACAATTTTGGTGACACACTAGTAGAACTTTAGCTCTCTTTATGGACCTTGTCTTGTGCATAGTGAGTCTAACTCTTCCAAAAGTATTTTTCAATTCTTCGATTATCATAGCTCCTTCACTTAGCTTGAGTGAAAGATGTAGTCCCTACCATTCTCTTTATCGACAGCGTGCATACCAAGCCAAGTCAAACTGAATTGTTTCGATTGGGAATGAGGGGTATATGGATGCATAAGTAAAATATACTGACAAAGTTTTTAGTTTCATATCTAGTGTTGCTCCACTACTAGGAGGCCTTGACAGTACCCCGACGGAGTCACTTCAGGAACACAAACATTGCTCCGTTGCTAGCGAGCCCGGACAATACCCTGACAAAGTTACTTGCTTCACCTCTCTCCGTAGGAAGCCTTTCTCTTATTTCACTCTTTATTTTATTTTTTTCATTTTTCAAAGAACTGTGCATAGGCACTTATTTATTTCAAGAGGTGGAAGAGGGATCCCAAATTATTGAGAGCAAAAGAGGTTGTCCCTTCAGAGAAGGATATTTATATATACCTTTGACATACTTGTTAAGGTTTTACCCCTCTCCTTACTCTACTTGACTGAGTTGACAAGGGTTAACCGAAAATAGAAAATTGATTAGAGTAGGCGGTACTAGTTAAGAGTGTAAGCGGTGTGACTCCACCATGACTCTCTCTGAAAGGAACGTATTTTCCCTCAAGGTATCATTGATTAGAAAAAACACGAGATTCACATAAAGAGAGGGAATAAACAGATAACCAAGTGTTGATAGATGTACAAGTTCCTCTTGGATTTCACCCTACTTGTCTAAGAAGCCAAACACGATTTCTTGTGGAAACTAACCTACAGATGCAAAAGAAAACATGCAAACGAAAGAAGCAAGACAAAGCAAAAAAAAGCAAGAAAATCAGGAAATAAACAAGAAAAACTAACACTACTCCTACTCCTAATCTAAGCAAAGCATATGCCAACTCACGTAAAGTGATACTTCCAATGTAGCCATTTGCACATTGATTAGCCCATGTAGGTGAGAGCATGATCGACAAGAAAGATATGTAAGTAAACCAACATACAAGAAAGATAAAATGATGCAACCCAATATATTCGAAGCTTGAATGCATCCACAGAAAAGTAAAGACATAAAGCACATGAAAGGCACTCTATGGATGTATCATGGTGTCTTGTCACATTGTGCGTGGAAGACAAGCATGTACACACCTTTGAACTTGAAAAAGGAGCAAACATAAAGAAATAAGAAAACTTTCATTTCGCAACAGTGATTGCTACATATGACTCCTCCAATGCATGAGCAACAAGATTGTGTGATTCCAGTGGAGGATGCGAAAACTGTGAAATAAATTGTGTTGAAAATAGCAGCAAGAAATGCTAAATTGTGAATTAAAATTCGAATTTGAGCTCAGCAGATGTTTGTAAAATAATTAATTAATTCATCTTGAGTTAATTAGTTAGAGAAAATCAAACATGAAGTCTATGTGAAGACATGCAACAATTATCCCTTTGATTGAGGAAGTTGTCTCTTAATTAAGGAGATCAGGATGAGTTGTACTTTGAGTTGTAATTAGTTAGCTCAATTAACTGAGTTAAGTCCAATTAGATTAGTTCCAACAGTTTGTGGAACTGATTGTGAGTTCAGTTAGTCAATGCATGTATGCATGCAATTAGTGTACTTCATATAACTGAATATTCTCTCATAAATAACTCATGCATGTCAGTTCAGACAAAGACCTAGTTGAGATCAAAGGATGGGACAATGTACTATCAGTTGCAGGAATATTCCCATGAGGATATCTCTTGCATGCAGAAGGAATTAGTTCCTTGAGGATTGTGCAGTTATTTATGAGTTTGGTGAGTAGTGTGTGAGGTAATTACACATAGGTGGTAGCTTGAGGACCCATGAGAAATTGTGCAAGGAAATAGGAGACTTGGAGGACTGAAGGAAGGCATATGTGTTGTCTATTTTGTTTATGAGAAGTAGTGAGGGATTGTACTGAGAATTGGATAGCTTGTGAGCTAAAGCTTTGTGTAATCCTGAGATATTTCCACTTGTATGATAATACAGATAGCAGTGTTTTTAGCTGAGGTTTCCCCAGAGTATTCTTCTGTGTTCATGCGTGATTGATTTCTCATTCTTTGTTATATGTGTTCTATTTGATCTTCCTCAAAATCGATTAAGCTTCTGCAAGTTTGTTTGTAGAAGTAGATAAAGTATTTTGCTTTAGTATATTGCATTATCAGGCGATCTACAGTGAGAATTTCTACATGGTATCAAAGAAAAGGTGGTCAAAGTGGAGAACAATATACAAAGAACGTAGAAGTTCGAAGTTTGAAATTCTTGATTATAGAAGTCGAATTCTTATCACATCTCAAAGTTCATTAATGGCGTTCAATTGTTTGAGACTCGAGTATGCCCTGGATGATAGCTTGAAATATATAACCTGGAAAGATCGCATGGAAGCAGTATTACAGGACAACGGTTTGAAGGACTTCATTGATCAAGAAGTCCCTAAGCCAGTAGCTGCTAATGCCCAAGAATTGGCGGAATGGAAGAAACGTGTGGCTAGAGCGAGGAGGATTCTTCTGGAGGGAGTTCGAGACCACATTGTCTTGAGTCTTCATGGGAAGGAGACACCATTTTCAATGTGGAAGACATTGAAGGATCTATATCAGAACAATAGCGATCAGAGGAAGCTGGCGTTGAAAGAAAAGCTTCGGAAATTCAAGTGTGAAAAGGGCAACATGATCTCTACATATCTAAACAAGCTCACCACCTGTAGGGATGAGCTTGGAAGTGTAGGAATCACGACAGCCGATGATGACATGGTGAGTCTTGCTCTCCTCGGTCTTCCTAAGAGCTGGCATAGCAACCAAGACTCAACAAATGGAAGAGAGAAATTGCCAGATTGTGAACCACTTTGGTTGGATCTGATGCAGGAGGAGATAAAGAGAAGCACCAGAGATGGTTCTTCATCAAAGCATGATGATGAAGAAAATCTAGCCTTAGCGACTAAGGCAAGGAAAGGGAAAGGGAAGGCTTCCCATTCCAAATCGAGTTCTTCCCATGGTGGGAAGAAGATTGACAAATCTAAAGTGTGATGCTTTAATTGTCATGAGGCGGGACATTATGCTACAAATTGTCCACAGAAGAAATCCAAGAAGGGATCCTTGAAAGGATCAAATGGTGAGGCACTAGACTCACAGTTCGAATTGGATTTCACCCTCATTGCATGCATGGTTTCATCGATGGTGGATTGTGTTTGGTACCTAGATAGTGGAGCCTCATTCCACATGACCAACGACAAGAGTTTATTTAGTACCTTGGAAGAGAAGGACCTCTAGATGCGCATAGATATGGGTGATGATGGAAAGTACCGTGTTTCAGGTGAAGGCACGATTGTGTTTCAGAGGGAGCATGGAGCTCCTCTCACCCTAACTGATGTAAAGTATGTGCCTAGACTGAAGAAGAACCTGGTATCTGTCACAATGTTGGAAGACAAAGGCTATGATGTAGTCTTTAGTAAAGGAAAGGCATTCCCGAGACACATCGGCACGGGATAGACCAAGAGGATTGGGATTCGAGTGAAGAATCTCTACAAGCTGGAGGTAGATGATTGTGCTGCATTAAGTTCCAAATCAAAGTTGGTGCAAAGCCAAGATATTAGCGAGCTATGACATAGAATATTGGGCCACTTGCACCATGGGGCCTTGAAGATCATGCAACAGATTTCTACCGAACTTCCGAAGGGTAAACTTGAGCAAGTTGATACATGCAAATGTTGTACCTTGGGTAAGTATGCAAAATATTGCTTTCAGGATCAAGACGTCGAGCTGGAGAAATCTTGGAGCGAGTTCATACAGATGTATGTGGACCATTCTCGACAACCTCCACCGCTAAACAAAGGTACTATGTTATTTTCATTGATGATTTTTCTCGTAGATGCTGGATCTATTTCATGCAAAAGAAGGATCAAACCTTCTCAAGGTTTTGTGAGTTCAAAGCCTTGGTTGAGAAAGAATCAAGAAAGAAGGTAACGGCCTTGCAAAGCGAAAATGGTGGAGAGTATGTCTCTCAAGAGTTTAAGGACTTCTGTGCAGCAGAAGGAATTAAATGGGAGTTAACGACACCCCATAACCCACAGTAGAATGGGGTGATCGAAAGGAAGAACAGAACGATTGTGGGAGGCCTACCACTTCATTTGTGGGTTGAGGCATGCAATACAACGGTATGCTTGCAGAATAGGAGCCCACATCGCATACTAGAGATAAAGACAATAGAGGAGGCTTTCTCCAGGAAGAGACCAGATGTGAGTCACTTCAAGATCTTTTCCTCATCGGTATTTTTCCATGTGACCAAAAATGCCTGGAAGAAGCTAGAGGCAGCAACTGAGTTGGGGATACTTTTGGGGTACACTGATACACCCCACAACTATCGGGTGTTCTTGCCTACCAGTCAGAGGACAGTGGTACGCAGAGATCTAAAGTTCGATGAGCAGAAGGCCATGCGAGTTTCCCTTGAGAGGGAGCTCAAGTTGCATGCACAGGAGGAACTTTTGGTTCCTAAGGAGGAGGAGCCTCAGACTGATGCGGAGCAGCCGTATGCAGAAGATCCATAAGTGGAGACATCCACTCATGTAGATTCTTCCAGAGATGGGCGGAAACACTCAAGGGAAGCTGATAGATTGTTGATGGATGTGAGAGAGAATGTGGGACATCCATCTTCTCGGTGCAGATAGAGGAGGTCACCTGAGCGGTACACTGGTTACATGGCCCTGGTTGGGGAATGTATAGAGACTGAACCATCTTCCTTTGAGGAAGCAGTGCAACAACCAGTTTGGGTTGATGTTATGGTGGAGGAGTATGTCTCCATAGTTCGAAACAGTGTTTGGGATGTTGTTTCAAGAACGGAGAACAAGTCAGTGGTGAGTTCCTGATGGCTTTACTAGGTAAAGCAAGCAGCTGATGGTAGTGTGGAGAAACATAAGGCAAGGTTTGTTGCCCGTGGTTTCTCACAGGTCAAGGGGATCGACTATGATGAGACTTTTTCTCCTGTAGTGAGGTACTCATCTATCAGATCGATGTTAGCATTATTAGCACAGATGGGTTGGAAGATCCATCAGATGGATGTGAAGACTGCGTTCCTCAATGGCAAGATTGAGGAAGAGGTGTACATAGAGCAGCCAGAAGGATTTGAGACCTTCTATCGTGAGTCACATGTGTGCGGACTCAAGAGAGCTTTGTACAAGCTGAAGCAAGCACCTCGTGCTTGGTACACCAGGATCGACAACTATTTCATCGGGTTGGGCTTCACAAAGTGTGAAGCAGATGCAAACCTATACCACATCATGGTAGATGGTAAGCCACATATCATTGTTCTTTATGTTGATGATCTAATGTTAACAGGTGATGATTAGTTGATCAAGTCTGGCAAGGAGGACCTTGCAAGAGAGTTCGAGATGAAAGATATGGGTCTCATGCACTACTTTCTAGGCATGGAAGTGTGACAGAAGGATGGGAAAGTGTTTGTGTCTCAAGACAAGTATGCCAATGAGATACTCAGGAGATTCCACATGGAGAAGTGCAAGCCATTGTTGACTCCTCTAGCAGGTAACTGCAGGAAGGAGGATGCTACTTCAGGTGAAGTAGTAGCTGCTACTGTGTATCGACAGCTTGTGGGTTCATTGATGTATTTAGTTAACACACGACCAGATTTGTGCTTTGCGGTGAACTAGCTGAGTCGAGCTATGGTTCATCCTACCAAGTTGTTTTGGAAGGCAACTAAGCATGTGTTGAGATTCCTCAGAGGCACATCTTAGTATGGATTATGGTACAAACGGACAGAGGGAGTGAAGCTTCAAGGCTTCACAAATGCAAATTGGGCAGGGAGTCCATCAGATCAAAAGAAAACTTCAGGAGGAATTTTCAACCTTGGTTCAACTACAGTTTCTTGGTACAACAGGAAACAGAGGTCAGTTGCACTTAGCTCAGTAGAGGCTGGATACATAGCTGCCAACCAGGTAGCATGTGAGGCCATTTGGATGCGGAAAATTCTAGTTGGGTTTTTTGATCAGAGGATGGATTCAAATGTGATATATTGCGATAATCAGAGTTGTATCAAACTCTCTAAGAATCTAGTATTTCATGACAGGTCCAAGCACATTGATATCGGGTATCATCATCTTTGAGACTGTGTGTTGAAGAGGATCATGTTGTTGCAATATGTTTCAACCAAGGAGCAGGATGCGGATATTTTGACTAAGGCATTGTCAAAATGCAAATTCGAGTTCCACAGAGATAGGATCGGGTGACAGATAATCCATTTCTTATTGAGAGGGAGTGTTGAAAATAACAACAAGAAATGCTAAATATAGAAATGTTAAAAATAGCATTGCTATAAATAGCATTTCGGGATACATTCCAATTTTAATTAGTCCCTAAATTAAAATTGTGATTTAAAATTCGAATGTGAACTCAGTAGTTGTTTGTAAAATAATTAATTAATTCATCTTGAGCTAATTACCTAGAGAAAATTAAACATGAAGTCTATGTGAAGACATGCAACAGTTATCCATTTGATTGAGGAAGTTATCCCTTAATTAAGGAGATCAGGATGAGTTGTACTTTGAGTTGTAATTAGTAAGCTCAGTTAACTGAGTGAAGTCCAGTTAGATTAGTTCCAACAGTTTGTGGAACTGATTGTAAGTTCAGTTAGTCAATGCATGCATGCATGCAACTAGTGTACTTCAGATAATTGAATATTCTCTCATAAATAACTCATGCACATCAGTTCAGACTGAGACCCAGTTGAGATCAAAGGATGGGACAGTGTACTATCAGTTGCAGGAATATTCCCATGAGGATATCTCTTGCATGCAGAAGGAATTCTTTCCTTGAGGATTGCGCAATTATTTCAAAGTTTGGTGAGTAGTGTGTGAGGTAATTACACACAGGTGGCAGCTTGAGGACCCAAGAGAAATTGCGCAAGGAAATAGGAGGCTTGGAGGACTGAAGGAAGGCATATGTGTTGTCTATTTTGTCTATGAGAAGTAGTGAGGGATTATACTGAGAGCTGGATAGCTTGTGAGCTAAAGCTTTCTGTAATCCTGAGATATTTCCACTTGTATGATAATACAGATAGTGGGGTTTTTAGCTGAGGCTTTCCCGAGAGTATTCTTTTGTGTTCATGTATGATTGATTTCTCATTCTCTATTATATGTGTTCTATTTGATCTTGCTCAAAATCGATTAAGCTTCTGCAAGTTTGTTTGTAGAAGTAGATCAAGTATTTTGCTTTAGTATATTGCATTATCAGGTGATCTACAGTGAGAATTTCTACAAATTGATTTTCAATGTAAAGAATAGAGTGATGAGGAGCCTCGAAAGATTCAACAAATTTATGGTCGGAAGTGGAATTAACCTCAAGGCTACGAGAACCTAATATAACCATCATATCATGCTGAAGTGCCTCGACAATTTGAGGAGTTTCCAATTCATTAGAATATGGATCATCAAAGGTCGATGGCTTATAAAGAGCAACAGTAGAAAAATCATAATCGTGATCAGATGAATGAATGAAAAGATCACGAAATCTATGATCAGAAAGTTCAAGATGATGGACTGTGGCATCCTCATGGTCTGACAAATCATAAAGAGGGGATGATGAAAAATGAGAAATTTCACCTTCTATGTTTCTAGAAAGGTAAGATGAGAGATTGGAAGATCTGGAAGACATATTTGTCCTCTCCACAATGAAATGAAAGATTGGCATTCGACGTGTTCTGTGAATGATCAGAAATAGAAACATCCAAAAATGAATTTTCACAAGGTGGAACGAAAATGGAAGAATCGTGGAAGATGTCAGGATAAAGCAGATGAGGTGTGGACAAAAGGAGGTCATCCTTCACCGTAGAGTTTTGTTCCAACTCCCACACATACTCATAAAAAATGATAGCGCATGTTGGTTGTCAACACCAACTCTATCCAAAACTTAATCCTCGTGAACATCACATTTGAGATCCGAGACAGATGAACACAACACACCATAATCCAGAGGATCAAAGGGACCGAAGGACAAAGATTGAGGAGATAAGGCCACATCACAACTAGCAAGGTTATAGTCCAAATCTGCACAAAAATCTTGAGCAGGTGGGTTAGGAGGATCAACAGGCGAATTCTCAACTTCTCCCACCTCGACCTGCGGAGCTAGAGTTGTTTAATGAGAAGGGGACGAAGGGTCACTTGGGACAACAACCTTGTCCATCTTAGGTTTAGAAGCTATATCACCGAGGTATGTTGGGAGAGGTTCGAAAGATTCCAGCACATGTTGATTCTTAGAAACATGAACAAGATATTGAAATCATCCCTCCAAAAATTCCCAGTCAACTTCATCATCAGGAAATTCATAACAGTAGTGAAGAAAACGATCGTGAAAATCTTGAAGATATTTGTCTGGTGATTTTCATAATTTTAAACTTTTTTCATTAAGGGTTTCACGGTCATAAAGAACGAAATCAAGACATAATTCTCTAAACAAGTTATCAAAAGAGTGTATAAAGGCTACGGGTAATGTGTAACACCATTATTAAGCACACCCTTTCAACATGAAAGCAACAACCCATTGACAATGTCATACAATGGGACATCATGCCTATCACAGAAGCCAACAAAAGCAATTGTCTGCCTGAACAAGGTTGTTTCATCCTCACCATTGAACTTATATATGGACAAGTCACCTATAATGTTCATGAGCACGGCAAATTCAAGAGCATGAGAAAAACATGTTTGGGTTATGATTTCGACAGAAGTCATGAAATATGTGCAAAAACTCAAAACAAACTTCAAGGGCTCAACTTGTTACCTGGCCCTCCTTCTAGCGCCATAAATTTTGACAGTCTTGGACCCGCCAACATTCAGGGGATCACACCGTAATGAAGTCCCAACTAGACCTCAAACTGTTTGGAGTAGGAGTCCCAACAGTGGGTGGTAGTGTAATGTCTTGATTGCGGTGGTGCACAAAAGTAAATATGATAACTTTGGGTGACATAAAGTGTGTGACCCTATGAAGAGTCAAGTGCGATGGATGAAGGTTCTAATACATGGAGGGGAAAAGGAAATGCACCCCTTAGAAGCGTGTAATAGTACACAACTTGAAAGGAAACACGAGTGAAATGACATCACAAACTAAAATGCATAATAGTCCACAAATTAAAGTGATGAGTTAATCTAACAACACACATTCAACAAGATTCGTACAATTGCATACAAAGTAGTTCATAAGCAAATGTGTAATTTAAACAACACACATTGCTAAAGCAACCTAAATAATCCAACTACATTAACAACATATGCATGAAAGTGTGTTGGCTCTGATATTATTATTATAAGTGAAAGTTCCATCCATACATACACCATTGACGATCACTAGCCCCAATAGTAGAACATTACAATCAAGAACACCTGTTCCTCCAAAGAAGTATACTCACTCTACGCTATGGAGAAGTCAAGGCTCTTCACAATACTCCCAAACCTTCTCTAAGCCTAAGCCTAGCCAAAAGCGTGGCTCCCCAACAGCCTGTTCTATGAGTTATGAGGTTCTATTTACAACAAATGGTGGGGTGACCCTTGACATTCACCTTTGTGACTCTTTGACTTCCTTACAAGTAAATCATTACATAACTTGATGACCTTTCACATTCCACTAATGACACTTAGAATTTAACTTACAACATATTTACAAATAATATGACATTTTCCACATGTACCCATGTAAGACAAAATAGGTTAGAGACAACCTAACAAGACAAAACAATATGATTCCGAATTTTGGGGAGACCGACTCGACAACCTCCACTTGGTGCTTCTCAATCACATATTGATGCCAAGCTTGGTTCTGTGTGATGGTGTCTTTCTAATAGTGGACTCTTGCCTCTATGGCATCTAGGTATATGGTCTTGGAACTTGTATCCAACTTGTTCTGAAGCATGTGCATCATGGTGTTGACCATGCCAGGGCCACTAATGTACTTCTACATGTTATGCGCGCTCAACTCCAAGTCTTCTCTAGTGGCATCTCGTCTTAGCTGCTCCATGTACTCATCAATCTCTAGCCGGACTTGGTTCTTGGGTTAGAATCAATGAGTCAACCGACTAATGGGATCATGTGCGTTCTCACCATTACATCCAAACTGTTGTGCAACTGTGCATATGAGGCATGTATGCTACTAATGAATGGGGTGAGTTGCACATAGTTTTGGATCAACATTCAAACCTTTGATTTCTCCAGCTTTGCCTGAGGCTTCATCTTCTTTGTTAAGTCAAGTGGGGCCCAATTGTATGGCATTGTCCACTCTTGCACATGGGCGATGGCAGCATGCATGTTCTTCAAAGTTTGAACAAGCTCTTTGCTCTACTGCTGTAGGCCATGCACACGGATAACTGCCTTATGCACGGTGACAAATCCATCATAGAGCTTCCACATGGTACTATCAAGTGTTGATACTTGAGCGAGTATCACTTCCTTCATCCCTCCCATTGCAAAAACTCCATTTTGCGATGATGCTCATAGTTGTTCTACCTCTTGCCTGGAAGCCTGAAATTTCTTTGCCAGTTGTTCATTCTCAGACATCAGGTACTTAACATTTGAGCTTGTTTCTCTTGCATAGGTCGAGCTAGCTTTGGTAAGGGCGGTTGGATGTTGCCTAGTGTCTGCCATTATCACCCTTTACTTAATTAATGCAGGTGATGCATGGTCATCCAGAAAGTGCCTTCTCTACGCCCGTACAATCCTCTTTTGCAACTCGTCAAATGATAGGTTGTACACATCCATGACCAGATCATAATCAAAGAGAACAACTTCTTCTTTTTAGCTCGAGGTTCGTTCTTACATTGGAGGTGGCAAAGACTGAGAAATGACCTTTGGTGCTCTCGGCATAAGGTCAGTATCTTCATTCTATGGCTCTTGCTCCAACTCATGTTTGTCACTACAATTAGTTGCTCAATTTGTTGAGCAAGCTCCTGATCTTGCATCTGTTCACCCTCTTCTTTAGTTGCTGGTTGTTCCAACTCATCAACCTATATGGGCATTGTTTTCTCTATCACCGCACCTTGCCTTTGTTCTTCCTCCTGTTTATGCTTCTTTAATCTTTCTCTGCTCCTAAACTCTTGTTCTTCCTTCAACTTCTTCTCTGTCTCCTACAACTTCAGTTCTACTTCCTATAGCGTCTACTTTTTTCTCTTCCTACGCTCTTCTCTCTTTATCCGCTGCTCCCTCTTTGCTTCCACTACCAAAGTTTCCTTCTCCATGATAGGATCTGCCTTCATCTTGAAACTTTGTTCTACATATGGGTTCTCGTAAATCTTCCTCTTTCCCTTGTCCTTCACTGGATTACTGCCTATTGTTGTTTCTATATGTAGAGAAGCTTTCCAAGTTGTTGCTATATTGACCAGCTCATGGAATTTGGAGGCATTATAGGAGTACCTCCAAGGGTCCTCCTCTGGACAGTGAAATGTCTCGTATATCCGTGGAAAATACACCCTCCCACAGTGGTCCTTGAAAATACCGTGGGGATCATACGAATTAAATTATTTGGTGTCGAACTCGAATTTCACTATCTCCTTGGCCTTAACATTTGCATCCATCAAGTTCTTAATCTCGTATAATATGATCGCAATGGAAGAGCGGGTCATGGTGCTTTCTTCTTCCTATGTAGTCCCGTTGACAACCCTGTGGAGAGGTGATATGACACTTCTTGCATGATCAATTTGTAAGTGGTATACCTTGGTAGAACATGCGAAGACTTCTCTTCGCTAAACACTCTGATGAAGATGCCACGTGGTGAGGCATACCAATCTGCAATGTTTATTATTGCCTCCATTGCTTCTCAGGACTTGCAAGGTGGATCCTACTCAAAGATATGCTTGTACAACAGGACGATAAAATGGTCAGTTAGCTTTGTCGTTACTCCTAGATAGCTGTAGTCAGAAAGCAACTTGCAATAGACATTGACAATAGTCTCTTTTGGTGTCCATGTCGAGCTCATGCTAGGGAACTACTGTTGGGCCCATATTACATCAAGTAATTATGCAGACATGTAAAATCTTGCTTGCTCATTCTTGGGTGGATTCTAAGCATTAGTCACATGGATCTTCAACTAATGAGCCAACAAATACAAGCATTTGAATGGCTTCCCATCACTCATCAATTGTTCCAGCACGACTGCCCAACCTTCAGTAAAGGTTTCTGTGTTCTCTTGACCATATATTCCAATGCAAAAATTATCAAGAATTGATAAGACTTCATAAGGGACTTTCTCTTGTAAACATGATTGGGTGTCTGCCTAAACTTTGACGACTCTTTCACCCAATACTTGAGGATATCTCTAATGTTCACAAAGCTATGGGTGGCATAAAAAAAATGAGTCCATGCACTTCACCGGATTGGGTAAAATATACATTTGCCGAAATTTCTCCGTCCTGAAGGTGGCAAGCTCTATCCCGTTGGCGCTGCTTAGTGTCATAGTCTGTTCATCTGTGTGTGAGGCAATCCAACTGATAATGTCCGCACTTTGGAAGATGAGGTACCTGCATTCAACTTTATATATGCCTAACTGTTGGATACAACGATAAACTTGTTGGTCCTCTAAGTCTTCCTTGAAGTCCTCTGCAAACGTATCCTTGGTTTGTTGCCATGTTAATGTTGTACCCTTCTCAATGAACAACTAATTATATGCATAAATTCGTAGATCAACTGATATCTGCTCAATTTCTTCCCCAGTAATTCTCTCAGCGGTTTCCTTTGATGCAACTCTCTTGGAGGCCAAGTTAACAGTAACTGCTAGAGAGATGTTCAAAAACTATTGTACATGTGGAACAAAGAGGACACTCGTGGCAAGCAAATGTCAGCTTAAAATCCAAAGCAACTTCAAGAAGAGATGAAGCAGCAAACCAGGATCATGATGGGAGGGATTTCAGAATTCTAGCTGACAGAGGTCTCTTGCTAACTGTGGGAACTGCGCATTGCGCAATCCCAGTAGTCAGTTGAGAAGCTTGATGACTGGAATTGTGCAATGCGCAGTTCAACCTTGGGCCAAGGCCAGGAGAGACTATGCATTGTGTAGTCTCAGTGGCCAAGCTAGGAGGTTGGCTCCTGGAATTGCGCAGTGTGTAATTGGAGCCAGACCAGGACAACCTCTACGCAATTCCAAAAGTCAAGGCAAAGGCCTTGAGCTCCTAGATTGCACAATGCATGCAGTGAAGTGTGAGATCCAGACAAGGGGAGCCTTGATCTTCCCACGGGGAGTGTGAAAACAAGCATCTCTGAAGGATGGTGCGATCTTGAGTGCAGATCTGACTAAGTGATGATACATGCAAGTGAAACATGTGTACGAATAAATCAAATTGAAGGAAAAAGAAGCATGTGAAGAGAGTCACTGCAACAACGACCGTTGGTGCAAAAAGCAGGGTAACACAAGCGGCACTTGGGAAAGGCAATCTAAAACTTGAAACAACACTTTTACAAGCTAAAACAAGGTAAAATACCAACAGTTGTTCAAAGAAACAAGTGAAACAACACTCTCATGAGCTAAACAAAAAAAGTGGCAAAAATGCTAGAAAATCAAAACTCACCCGGAAAAGCAACGACAATAGCACCGAAGTTTCCTTGATCTCCTTGGGAATGCTAGAGCTCCAGATCGAATGTGAAAATGAGCTCTAGAGACATATATTAAATATATTTTGTCAAGTTAGGGTTTATGACGTGCATGCCAAAAATCAAGGAAAAAGCAACACTTGGCGGCAACTTCTAAAATAGCGCAAGTGCCTCTTTTTTCTTCTTTTTCTTTTCATAAAAAACTGGCATGCATTGCGTAATTTCTTAGCACAGTGGGTTCTGCCCAATTTCTGAGCATAGTGGGTTCTGCGCAATTTTCCAGCTCAAGGCTGGCTGCCATCTAGTACTGTTCATTTCCTGAGCTCAAGGTTCACTGATAGTCAGAACTGTGCAATTCCCAAGAGAAAGGCGAGTTGCCCTCAAGAATTGCGTAGTTCTCTAAGACAAGCCCGAAACTGTCAAAAGACCAAGTCAAGAGATCTACTTGTGGGTTAGAAAAAGAAGTAAGTGAGCAAACACAAGCCAAGATTGAAAGAATAAAGCTAAGTTGAAGCATAAGTACTTGGACCAATGTAAGATGAGTTGATGTGATTTAGAAGGGATGCTCCAAAAATGAAGCGTAGACAAAAAATTGGAGGGTGGTTGTAGCCGCTACAACACAGCTTGGGTTGAGTTACCAGTCTTGGAAGCCTTGGTTAGACAAACACTCTAGAAGACCTTGGTGGGTTGAGTTACTAGTCCTAGAAGCCCTATTTGGACAAATGCTCTGGAAGCCCGAAGACAATTATGGGTTGAGTTACTTATCCTAGAAGCCTTGCTTAGAACAAACGTTCTTGAGCCTTGGAAGGTTTGGGTGGAGAGCAATCTGGTGATGGTTTGTGATGTTCGACCATGAGGTGGAATCACTTTTTGATGGGTTGAGGTGGTTTGGCCTTTGGAAGCCATGGATGGTTTTGATTTATGTGTTTTATGAGACCCCACATTCATGCTTGGAATATAGCATGGGGTTGACTGGCTGAAGAGAGATTTGGCTCAGCCATGTCTACGGTCGGGTGGTTCATGGAAGTCTCAAACCTGGTTGGCCTTTGACATGAGTATTATACTAGTTTATATGTGGATTATATGGTTGTTGTTTCCTTGGTATTTTGGTTGCTATTGTGTTGGTTATGAGCATGTATTATGACAGTGGCTATGAATGTCTCTCATCATGTCTTTACTCATAAATTAATGAACAATGTATATATGGCCTAACGGGTGAAACTACAACTAATGTGTTGAGGCATCAATACTTCTTAGTGATTCTCAGATGAGTATGAGACCCCCATGCTCAAGTTTGTTGTTTCAACATGTAGATTACATAATTATGGCATGTTTGACGAAATGCCTGACATGGATAGTAGGGTTCCATTCAAGTCTTTGTTCAAGTAATTACAATTGTATCATTTTCATGTTGTTATCTTTCAATTTTGAAAGTGTATGGGCAATGACCTGGGCTTTGGGCCTGAAAAAGTGGCTCAAATCCTAGAGACGCAGGCACAACACTAGGCAAAAAAGTCCCCATACGCATGCATACCCATGCTGTGGGAGTGTTTGGAGCCTCCTGGACGCATGCTTGTCCATATCAAGGGAGCTTCCGGGGGTTTAATGGTCTAAAAACTAAGTGGGACAAAGGGGCTAGTTACCTAAGTGGTTGGGATGGCTCCTGGGAGTTCTATTGCCGATGTGAAAGGTCTATATGGTGTGTTTCTATCTATTCCACTACCTTAAGGTGACTTAGGAGGTTGTATCCCATTATAGTGGCCTCTCGTCACATGTTTACGCTAGTTGGCTGGTTACTTGGGTAAATGTGGGATGAGGGTGTTATGGTAAAAAAGTGGAAAATGTTTTGGTATGTCCATTTAAGTTAAATGACGCATGATCTTGTTTTTAGGGTACCAAAAGTTTTCATAACTTATTTGACATCTAGCAATGGGGAAGTTATAATTGTTTGTTATCGATGAATGTGGATTGACTCTACACCATTGCTCAAGGAAAACCGTGCCCCCTTAAAATTACTTGGTGGTGATCTATAAAAGCATGAACTTTCACTCTTACTAAATACCTTTAGATATTGGATTGTTAACTTATCTTCATACATTTAAGAAAGATAGACCCTTAACCAATTAAAAGAAGTTTTAAATCTCATTTCATGACCAAAAATAATATAATTCATATATAATTTTTATTTTTTTAATTGTCCTCAAAACTATAAAAATCATAATATTTGGTTTGGAGATGGAATTTTTTTATTATCAATGTCCAATAAGAACTAAAGTACGTCAAATAATAATTCCATGATCATTTTGAAATCATGCTTTTAGCATATTTTTTTTTTATTACAAGGAAAAGAAAAAAATTATTATAATATTAATATTAAAATTTTAAAATAAATTAATCAAAATAGAGTACACAAAATCTTTGAAATGAGATGAAATCCAAAGAAAAATAGACACAAGAGTAGTGTGGTATGAAATGACATAAGCGTAAGAATGCATGTGGGATATCCCAAGAAGGAAACTTTATAAAGTGAATGAGCGCCCACAAAATTTTCATTATAAGAAGACAGGGAAGAACCATCATTGTTACCTAAAACAATAATGTAGGTGTCTAACATATACTCTATGTAAGGTGATGTCTTTTAGAGAGTAGTCTAGATTAATGAACTCATGGGGCATAATATGGGATGGAGTTGATATTGGGAGTCATCAACATGCCCTTAATAATAATTGAGATTGAAGAAAAATAAGGTTCATTCTTGAGATCTAGGGTCATCACAATAGAAGGAAGGACACTAGTCATGTGTTCGTGAGTGAGTATGTGTCTTATGTAAAAGATTTTTTTGAGTAGCATCAATCTTCCTAAAATTGCAAGACCAACAACTATCTAGTGGATTAAAACCCTAAATTGTAGCATGTTAGCAAGAAGTAACGAATAAAACTTCTTAACAATCAATTATGTTTGAAAAGGGACTCTCTTTCATCAGTTTTGACTATTTATGCTCTTGATAAAGGGAGGAAAAATTCATTGAACTTATCTCAACTGTAAATTCCCAAGTGTCATCTGCATGTGTTAGAGGGCTCTTGCCTCACTATCAATCCCCTTTTCTTTTGTCTGTCTCTAGTCTCCTCCTCCTTTTTTATAAGGCCCTTTATGCCAACAACCTCATGTTGGGTTTATCGACATACTTATAGGTCCCAATCCCATCAGGACCATACTCAAAATCCCACTAAGTAAAAAATTTATAATCAAGGTAAATTCCACAGTAAAAAAACATTATCTTAATCCCCTTACCAAAGACATAAATTCAAGGCAGCCCAATTATGTGGCAACTTCTAAATTTATGGCACTATTTACCAGTAACTCATCCCATGCTCAATGAATTAGGAATAGCTTATCTCAATTATGTCAACAAGTTAGGTGAAGCTACCAACTCACTAATCCAAAGCTCTTTAATGATTCTTTGGTGGTCACCATTGCTTAGAGTTTGGTGCACTTTCTCTATTGATTTTAACATAGAGGCAATGGACATTCCATCGATCTCAGGAAAGGATGTACCTACTCATGTTTAGGACGAACATGATCAAGCCTTTTATTAGTTTATTCACCATCGCTCTCACATGTGGGAAGCATCAAGTGTTTTATTGAACATTGCCTTCGCTACTTGTGTTCATTCCTTCAGAAGCACAGTTGTGTTTTCTAGAGAACAAATCATTGAACTCACTTTACATCTAGGTGTGAGAAGAAATTAGTTCTTATGTGTGTTGCACAATCCCATCAGCTCTTTTCACCCCATCTATGATCTAGATGTTTTTGAGCTCTCACCTCAAAGCTTCGAGGACTGAAACAATAGTCAGGACGTGGTGGTTCCTTCGTGGGCTACTTAGATTCCCATTCTTTCTCACCCATTAACTAGTGGTTTAATTTCTCACTGCAATTGGGATTCCATGCTAAAAACATGTCACTTAGACTACTCATAATTACTTTTTCTATTTTTGTCAAACAACTAATGAAACATATTTTACTAGTTAATGTGTTCAAGGTGTCCATTGAAGGAAATATGGCCAATGATGGATTTGTGAGAAGAGAGGATGTAGAAAGAGCAATTAAGGAGTTTATGAAAGGAGAAGGCAACATGGCCATTAGGGAGAGCCTGCAAGGATTGAAAGAGAAGGGCATGACTACCTTGGTAGAAGGAGGAAGTTCATACAATGTTATGGTTAGTTTCATATTTGATTCGAGTAAAGTATTCAAATAACCTATGCATCTTTAGGAATCGATCACGTGGATTAACTATCACCCATGAGCATGGGACTAACTGCTCACTCAAGGTAATATTATGGGCTTAGAAGTTTACTAATCCATATGGGTTTTTAGTGTAATGGAAAATCTCAATTGGGTATTATAGCCTTGGCCCATGTTCGATTCCCTTGAGTTACATCGAAGGGAGGTGTTGGACAAACCGTTGCACATATAGGAATCGACTATGTGGACTAATGGAAACTTTGAGAACATAGGACTAATTTCCTACTCAAGGTAATGTTACGGGTTTAGAAATTTACCAATATCTATGAATTTTGGTATAATGGAAAACGCCAACACAAACATGGGATAAATTCCTATAGATTTTTATGTAATGGCAAACCTTGGCACAAACATGAAATAAATTCAACTACTATAATGACAACAACAACAACAAAAAATCTCATGCACTGGAATTAGTGTTTAATCAGGAGTGGAATTTGTTTTTCTATGTAATTTGAAACAACATGAAGTCGCAATCCACACGCTTCGAGATTCACCCCAATGTTTTAGCCATGGGTAAAGGATTCTAAGGATCCTAGTTAGTGATTAAAATTTTAGTTACAAGAAAATTGTGTAAAATATTTCAAGATAATATTAGATATCCAATACGAGCTTCTTATATTTGGGGAAGGGTGATAACACATTGTAATTTAAATGTTTTGTTTTCTATTGGGATTTGCCTTGATCATTTTGCCTGAAATTTGGTTATAATTGTTGAAATTGTTTGAGTTGTTTCATATCCAAATGGCCGTTAGGCTTTTCAAGGCTTCGAATGAATTAAAAAATACAACTTGAGTAATGGAAAATTATGATCTCACCAATAATTGTGTCACTAAATGCTGGTGGAAAAGGCCAAAGCATTGAATGTATAGATTTTTACTAATAACACAATTCTAATATGAAGGAATAAGGGAATGGATTTCAACATCTCAAAATAGTCGTTATCCATGTTTTCATAGTATGTTTTTATTGCATGATAAATGTCTTTATAATCCATACAAGGAATATACATGTTTCAATCCTCGAGGGCTCAGTTTAAAAAATAAGGCTCAAAACCATTACAAAAAGGGTCATCTCATCACTCGCATGAATTAAACTTTAGTGGGAAAGATAATAGCCATTCTTCCAACCGCCCAAAATAAACCCAATTGACATATTTTCCTAATACATTATCTAATAATTGTAATATTTTTGAATATATATTTTTAATTAAAATAAACACATAAATTCCCCAGTGGGGGTGAGTAACAAGGTCGATGGCAGGATAGGAGCCATTTATCCCTCACACGAGGCAAAGAGGAATCACGAGGCAGAGTAATTGCGCTTCGAGAGAATGCCTAGTGAAGGTTCTTGGTTCAGTGACGAGGTTATTAGTTGGGGCAACTGGAATGGTTGGCATTACGCTGAGTGAGGAAATGGGCCAAGTAACTTGAAAAACCAAAGCCCATGATGAGGATAGCTCCCTCGGCTCCCTTTCTATATTTTGTTGGCAAGAAAAGTCTTGGGATCATGCTCTATCCACTCTTTGGAGTGTTTATTTACCTAGTCTCTGGTGCAGTCCTTTTTCATGGGATCCTGGCATAAAGATAGGTATAATATAGGTGACCCGTGGAGCTGAGTTTGTGATCAAAGCTCAATCTAGAGCAGCCAGAGGATTCCTTAGCACATAGTTGTCTTCCTGTAAAATAATTTCCTATTTGTTTGGCCTCTTTTGGGTGTTCCTCAACCCTTTCTTTGTTGTGAGGCTGGTCTTTGGGATTTGTTTATTATCTTGGCATTCTCTGGTGGGGAGCTTGGCTAGTGTTAGCGCTTGAAATTTCACGTCAGGTTGAAAAAGGCAAACCTCAAGGCAACATCAAACCATTTAGCCTCGTAGCTAGCCCTACGGGGCAGGAGAAGGCTCTCTCCGGTCAATCTCAGTAAAATCTTCAATGGATGAGATGACCAATAGGGTAACACTGATTTTAGGCTAGTAAACTGATCAAAAAGGGTTGATTTGGGGTTTTTAGGGTTTTTGGTGGCAAATTGAGGGGATGGCAATTTTGGGTGCGGGGATTGGACACAGTTTCTGCAGGGGGTTCTTTGGGGCGAGGTAGGAGACAGTATTGATGCTTTTGATTGAGGTGGATGATTAGGAATGACAGGTGAAGAGTTAAGGAGAGCAAACAATAACTTTGAATTCTCCTTAAACAGTGGAAAACATTGAATTAAACAAACTTAAAAGCAGAGCATGACAGTCATGAATTCTTACTTTAACACTTCGTTTGCTTAATGTGCAGAAGGAAAAGAAAGGAAATGATTCACATAAAACACTTACAGGTACATAGAGAAACACACCATCAATACATGTAACCACAAGAATCCCAAAAAGGACTGCAAAACCCTGGTCTTCCTTACCCAAAAATTGCAGAGATACAGTGAAATAATACAATGATAGCTTCTCCCTCAAGAGTCCAACCATGAAAATGAGCAAGAAAGTACATAATATAGATCATCTAACCTATTTCCCTGCCTCCATGGGTCGAGCTCACTATCCTAGGAGATGTTTCAACCACTTCTAAACTTAGCACTACAAACTAGGCAGTCAAAACAACTTGCCTCTATAAGATAGGAAACCAATTCATTCATTTATTTTTCACCTTTTTATGAATGAATCTTCTAGAAAAGGTACATAAGAGTAAAAGTGTCATAAAAGTACATTAATTACATCACATAGGATAATAATCCACACCAAAAAGTCAAATAGGGTCAAACTGCGTTTTTCTGAGCTGTACAGTGAAATTTGGAGAAATTTGCCTGACGGGTCGTGTACCTCTGCCTGACGGGTCGCGCGCCTTTGGGACCACTTTTGGGGCACTTCCAGGTGAAAAATGAAGCAAGAGTAGGCTTGTTGGAAAGGTCTGTGAGTCTACTTTCTAACCCAACTGGAATTTCTGAATTTGGTGGTCATTTGCCCCTCCAAAATTGCAATCTCCCAAGACTGCTTCCTGTGTGTCAAAAATGTGGCAGAAAGTCATTTTTTGCTTGTTTTTTTGACTTTCTGGAGGCCCAAAACTTCTCCAAATCTCTAGTCCTTTGATGAGCATGTGTAACTTTGCATGAAAAATCTGGAAATGCTGAGTTTTTGCAAAATGGAGTTGCCGGGATGAAGGGTTTCACGGGGGGTGAGACCCATTAATGGAGAAAACCTGTAAATTGCCTAAAAAAAACCAAAATTTACCCAAAAGGCTCAAAATTTCTTGGGATTTGTGCTGTGTCTAGGCTATTTAGTGCCTTGGTCCTTGAGTGAAGCCTCAGCCAAGATATGGAGGGGATCGGGCCTCTTTCTCTGTTTTAGTGCCTCGGTCAACCGCCTTTGAAGCACCTTCAT